>RSEH01000171.1:0-105860 GCA_006503475.1 Stentor roeselii | reverse complement strand
TCTCATCTAATAAAATATTCAAAGAAACTCTAAATCTTAATAATCATTCATCGATCTCAAATCCTACCTATTCATTACAAACAACTAAATCATTTCCAATAACTCTCAAGAAAAGTTTCAACTTCCATTAACAATCACCTAAATACATAATCCTTTCAACTCATCATCTTTCGACCAAAAATAAAAAAAACCTAAAATCCTCTCCTAAAGCAATCCATTAAAAGCCATACGCAAAAAGCAAGACCATATATCAAATCCAGTTAAAAATCCAGCACAAAACCCTTATATAAATGGATACAACAAGAGTAGGATTTCTAAGTCTCAAGTTCAACGAGGCTCGATTATCAGTATCAAGTTCAATTTACCAAAACCATCAATTTTATCTGAAAATTTCATTTGGAGGACAATATTTCACTACCAGTACTTCGGTTTCTTCAGCTGGGCTGTTAAAATGGGAAGATTCTTTGAAACTCATGAGAACTTCCGAAGAAACTATTTGTGTTGAGTGCTGGATGATAAACAATTCAACTGATTATAAAGTTGCATCAGCTCTGGTCCCTATTCAGACTGCTGTCATTCAAGGGAAGTATAAAGGAATGATTCTTCTAGCTCATAAAGGAAAGGTTTATATGAGATTGTCAGTTGATTTTTCTTTTGAAGAGAAAAGAGGATTGAGAATAGAGCATCCCACAGTTGTCTACCCAGTGCCACCTCCTGAGCACCCTCACGTTCACGCGTATTCAGTGCCGCCTAACTTTACCTATACTCCGCCTGGTTACTATCACGGTAGAAACGGAGCGGACAAGGCAATGAACTAGTCATTTAACTAGCATTAGAATAGTTTCTCTAAATCCCATGAATAATTAAACTACCAGTTTAAACAACTTGCGAATTTTTCCAGTCAACCATAGGATTATCAAAATGGTCATCAAAATCAAAGATCTCAGTCGATTTATCCACTTCTTGAAGTGCTTCTCTAAGTTGCTCTTTCGAAATTTCATTTCTTTTCACCAGGCCATTCCCAATCAATTCAAACAAAACAACAGGATGACTTTTTTCCCAGTCACACTCGACACAAAGGACCCAAACATTGGCAGTTCCTTTTGCCTTTAAAGCGAGAGCCAAGTTGCAAGCAAGTCGACTTGGTTCTAAAGAAGTCCCACTTGCTCTTATTCGACTTTCATAAAACCCTGAAATTTTTACATCCTTGAGTAAAGTCAGGGCGACTTCCATGGCAACTGTTGTGACTCTTGAATGAAATAATGGAAAAGCGTCTTCATTGGAAAAGACTCCTAAAACGTCCTGTGCTGAGTGTCGAGCGGCATGCAGGAGGATTTTTTTTAGAGCCTTTTGTGAGGGTGAAGCCATATTTACCTATACAAAAACTACTCTACGTCTATCTGCTCTGCTTCGCTGTCTTGTGCTAGGTTCACGAAGATAGGGTAAAGGTACTTTTCTTCTAAGTGCTCGATGTAGTCTTTGAATGGAGATATTTTTTCTTCTTGTTTTGGCTTCTCGCTTACGTCGAGCTTTTCGATTAGTTTTTTTAGGAAGGTTCCTACTGATAAAAGCTATGTTTTTTTTACCCCGGTTATTGAGAAGAATATTGTGAAGGTTATCATCAAATCCCCTGAAGGTAATTCTCTCAAAGCTCGAGTCGCTAATGCGAAAGGAATGACTCCTTTTAACCCTGTAGCAAACAGCATAATTTGAAACCCTCCAGAAATATGATGTCCAATCCACGACAAAATCCAAGAGCACCCAACCACTCCACTAGCCCTAGCAAAAATCAATAGAAAAAAAAGTGCAAACAAGTCAAAAGCTCTAATTTTGCTGTATAAAAATTACTTATAAGGCAAATTGAAGCTAAAAAGTCCCATTCCAAGGAAGATAAACACAAGATTCTGAGCAGCATAAGAAATAACTGAATACCCCTTCAAAATCATCGTCTGGGTCATGCTCGAAAGGTTGGGGTTTGTATATCTCGCCATGAAAATCCCACAAAACAAAATCGAAACCGACCCATTCATGCCAAGTCCTTCAGAGATCAAATACGAGATATAAGGTCCAAAAATCACTGCAGTAGCTTCAACATTCATTTGATTACTCACCCCTGAAACCTTTTTCAAAATCCAAGAAATCACTAAAGCCAAAAGTCCACCAATCAAGAAACTTCCACAAAAAATCAACAAAAACTGAGTAAGAGCTGATACAAAGTTACTATCAGAACCTTCAGATGTCGTTTCAAGTATTGTCCTGTAAAGTGAAATTGAAATCGCCCCGTTTAAAAGCCCTTCTCCTAAAATAATATTATATAAGCTGCTGTCCATATGCGTCTTCTGCATAATCGGCAGGACCGACACTGGATCCGTCGACGAAATAAGAACTCCAAATATAAGACATTCAGGAAGTGTAAAAGAAAAATTAACCAGTCCAAAATTGCTCAAAAGAAACAGTCCCCAAGAGATGATAAGTGTTGAAATAAAGATCCCGAAAAAAGCGAAGGCGATGATGGCCCCGAAGTTGCCGAAGAACTTCTTTTTGTCGATGTTGTACCCGTTTTGGAAGATTATCGGAGGCAAAAGGACGAAAAGTACAAATTCTGAGTTCAAGGTCGTCACTGACTTTATCTGAGGCGTCTCTCCAAGCACTTCAAGAATGAACCCGAAGAGAAGTCCGAGTAAAGTGCTTAGGCCTGCGTCTTGGATGTACTCGATATCTCTTTGACGCAGCAAGTTTCCTCCGATTATTGCTAGGAAAAGAATCAGCAGTAACACCAAAATGCCTCCGCTTATTGAATCGGATTCCATTTGTTTATTGATTTTTTTAGGTTTGTTGATTCTTAACGGTGATATTTTTGAATGGAAAGCTGCGTGTTTTGCAGGATTAGTACTCGTGAAGGAAAAGGATTCAGAGAGTCATTAGGTGGGATTAGGAGTTCTGAGGCAAGGAATTGGTCTAGTGAAAATAATGGGATTAGGGAAACTAGGAGGTCGTTTAAAAGGAACTCAATTGATGTCGCTGCTTTGCCTTTTTCGATTCAGATACCTAGTCTTGAAGAAATTCAGAAGATCAGTCAGAATTTTTCAGCTCCGAAGTCGTCAAGACGTGACCAGATTAAAAACTTAAGAAATAAGCTGGAAGAAAATCGAGTGTTAAAGGAAACTATCAATACTTTCAAATCCAGTCAAATTGAAAGTGATTCGAATCTCCAAAAAGGTAAAGAATTAGTTGAGGAGCATGAATCCGAAATCAAATTACTCAAAGAAAAGCTCATCAGATTAACTGATTTAAACCTGCTTAAAGCTCGAAAAGAAAAGTTGGAAGAAATTCAGAATCTAGCTAAAGATAATGAAGACCTTCGAAAAAGCATCAAATCACTAAAACTCAATCTAAAAAAATTCGGAGGTAAAAAAACAACAGTTCTAGAATTCCAAGAAAAAACCAAACTAAAGCGAAAACTCGATGAAAAACTGGAAACACTACTAAATGAAAATTCAAAACTCCAACAAACTTTAATCGACTCTAAAAAGAAAAATTCTTCATCAGTCAACCCATCGAGTATCTGCCTAGATCTGAAGTTAATCCTTTCAGACATTTTAAAGATTTCTTACGTGGCCGGAGCTTTATTGAAAAAAGAATCTTTAGATTTTTCTAAATTGATAAGCAACGATTTCTGCTTAGAGCTGGAAAGCGTTCCTGAGTATTTAGACAAAACCCGTAAGACCCTTGAAGGACTTCGACGGAAATCAACTGATTTATACGCCGAGCATTGTGGAAGTTCATGTAACACTCAGTAGTCTAAGCTTAATTATGCTAAATATTTGGTGAATTGCTCTTGAGTTAGACTTTCCAAGTCATCTAAAGAAAGGGAGTTGATCATTTTTTTCAGGTTTTTCTCGAAATTGACTAAAATTTGACTCACAGTCGCTTCAGGAATATTCTGAGCTAGCAGCCAAGTCCTGATATTCGCAGTTTCCATTTATAAGAATGGGAAGCAGCTCAAGTAAAAAGACTTTAATCAAAGTAAAGCAGCTTCCAGTTGATGAATTTTATGAAAAAGTGGAGAAATCTAGTAAAAGTGAAATTTTAGAAAAGCCTTTACCTACTCAGTACTTGGTTAAATCGAAACCTTGTAGGTCTTCACCTTTTTTAATAGACCATAGCTCAGGAATACCAGTTCTTCTTGATCTTAGAACTAGCTCCTCGACTGCTGTCAATATACCTGTTTCTGCTGATAGTAGGGTGTATCAAAATACTAATTATTCTATTTTAGTCATTTCCAGCAAGTCTTGCACTCAGGTTGCTTTTCCATCTCTTAAAAAAATACATTTTAGGCCTATGAACTCGCCACGGAAGAACTTTTCTGTTACTTCTTTTGAAGGGAAAATTTTAGTTACTGGAGGGGAGATTAATGGGAACGAAGTCAATAACAGTGAAATGTTCGATGGAGAATCATGGATACCAATTTCAAGTCTTAACATCAGCAGAAGTTTTCATTCTTCAATAGAACATCAAGACTGCGTTTACGTTTTTGGTGGTTTTAAGACAGACACCATAGAAAAATTGCAAGGTCGATGGATAATATTATCATTCCGCCTACCAAACTTCATAAACCGAATCGGTCTATCCCCTTTGGAAGGTAGAATCCTCGTAGTAGGCGGCGAAGTGATAGGATCAGGTTACAACTTAGCAGCCTGGGAATTCGACATATCAACTGAGCAATTTCTTCAGATCCGAATGACGAACTTTCACTCATTCTTCTACAATTCAGGCAGTTTTTTCCAGGAGAACACATATCTGATGGGTTCTGGTTTAATCCTAGAATACGACCCTCACTACAAGCAGATAAGTCTTTATACTTAATTAAACAATAAAAATCCCTAATGATGAAACAATCATCAACAAATCTCCCTTTAAACTTCTCCTCATCTCAGATCTTTTCATCTAAAACCAGTTAATCATTTGACCAAATCTCTGAAATAATAACTTACAAATGGACTTTTTCATCACTAAACATGCGAAGCACCACAGCAAGTATTCTGAGATAAAAATCAACAACAATGACATTAACTCAAAGTTATTCATTTATAAACCATCTCCGGTCAAATCAGTGTCTCCGAATTTTTATGTGAAAAGAGCGAATTTGGAACAACCTGACTTGAACTTCGCAGTTGACTCTTCAACGCAGGCTGAAATTAACACTTTTTCTGATAAGACTAAAAAGAAAATTGAAAGGATTACTTCTGAACTACTGTCGAACAAGAAAAATGATCTTAGGAACTTTGAAAGAAGTAAGAAGATTATTGATGATATTAAAATTCAAGGGAAAAGAAAGAAATTTCACTCTTTTTCTAAGAAATCTGAACTCTGTGAGAATGAGGGATTCGGGAAAATTCCGAGAAGAAACTTGTCAACTGATATTAGAAGAAATAAAAAAAATTGTGAAAAATTGGGAAATGTCAAAAGTTACATGAAAATGTTTCACAAGAAATCAAAGTTTTTGCTTGACTGTCTACAGAAATCCATTCTCAATAAATGACTGTATCTTAAACTTTCAAATTATTTTCTAGTCTTAACAGCAATTTCTCAGTTTTCGGAATAAGATTCCAAAGCTCCCCAAGACAAGCTTCATTTTTATCAACCTCATCAATCTGAATCCCAAGTTCTCCAAAAAAGTTCTGAATCTGTCTAGCCAAGATTTTTTTTTCCTCAGCAGTAAGTCCTCCTTTTTCCATTCTTTTCACAAATTCCTTAAAAATCCCTTCACAAAACTTCAAATTATTCTGAATTTCATTCGTTTCGCGAGTATTCGAATTAAGTCTATTCTTTATTTGCTGAATCTGTTTTTCTCTTTGTTTATCAAGTTTTTCAAGTGTTTTTAAATGTAAAAGTTCATCACTCATCTTGCTGTAAAGACTCAAAAGATCCGAGTGTTCTTTTTCCAGTTTAACAAGAGCTTTACTTACTTCAGGAGAGTTTAAAGTGAACTCAGTGCTAAGAGTCCTTCCACTTGTTTGATTTCGCACTGAAGAAGATTCAAAAGCGTTGGGACTGAGTATTTTAGGAGAGATTCTTCTAAGAAGTTTACTTGAATCCTGAGCTTTTCCTGTTTTTTTCCGCCCTGTCTTGATGGGCTTGATTTTTCTTGCTGAAAGAGGCCGAATGTTTTTAAGCGAAAGTGAGGACTCCTAGATGATGATTACCATTTAGATTAATAGTCTTTCTTAGAGGTATTAGATTTTTGCTCAGATCTCCAGCATGGAAGGTGTTGGAGTCAATGATGAAATGAATGAATCGTCTGAGGATGAACGGTCAAGGTTTAGAAGTCCTAAGGATGGGACTTGAACTGGTTTCATTTGAAGTTCTTGACGCATTGAAACAAGGTTCTCGTTGTCTGAACAGCTCTCGATTTCGCTGTCTCCTGAATACTTCGGCAACTTTTTCACCTTTTTTACTTCTTTTAGGTAGATGTCCTCCACTGGGATCCCTTTGGATTCTAAAACGTTTAGAAGGTTGGAAAGCTTTTTTGATTTTCCTTTGAAAAATTTTATCTCGTCTCTCATTTTGAATATCAGGTCTTGGTAGATTAGGTTTTCTTGTTTTAGTTTTTTGAAGTTCTCGTCGGTGACTTCTCCCGGTTTTAAATCGATTTTTGTTAATTTTATCAGCTTGTCTGAGAGATCTGTGAATTTTTCGTGGATTTTTTCTAGGTTGGATTGAAGTTGCAGGTTTTCCATTGTTACTCGCTTGTGCTCGGCTTCTAAACAGTTTCGAAGGTTTGAGGTTTCTTTTAGGTTTTTTTGGAGTAGGTCGTTGTCTTTTTTTATGTCTTTGAATATAGATCTGATACGATTCTTTAAAAGTGATAGGACTGACCCAAAATCTCTATCATTCGAAATCACCTCATCAAAAATGTCGAAATATACATCTAAATATTCAGGAGACTCATAAATATCTTCAAGTTTTTTTAAGAGCTTTTTACTCGTCTTTAAAATATCTAGCTTAGGAGCTCTTTCATCTCCTAAAAGACTACTTAATGATTTGATATTTTTACTAGAATTTCTGGTTATGTTTGAAAGTTTAGCTTGGGAGTTCACTTGAATATGTTGGTTTAAGATATCTGTCGCTTTTTCGAATGATTGAAACTTGAGGTTTTGACTAGAATACGGAGAAAAATGTACTGCTGGATTTTTATACTTGTGATTTTTTACCCTTATCAAGGGTTCAAGGCTCGAAGCCTGCTTAAATGATTTGTTGAGCTTTTTATCCTCGATTCTTAGTTTAATTCTTGAATTACTCATTATTATAGTTCTATTTGATTTAATCAGATTTGATATGGCTAAGAATTAAATAAATTCAATATTAGATACTATTGGAGTAATTCTATAATAATGTTCAAATATAATGAGAAAAGATATTCTTAAATTATTAAGGAAGCGAAAGATATAATGACTTTAATGTTAAAAACCTACCCACAGATTACATATATTAAGTGATAGTCAATAAACCATCAATTTTAAAAACCCTGAAAAAGCAATTTCAAGAATATTAAATAACCAAAAAACTTTAATATACCACCTAAAATCAAACATATCATAATTTCATACCAAAAGTCCAGGTAAAATTTAACTTCCCAAAAAAACATTCCAATTCCAAAACTAACTCCACAACTCACATCCTCTGAAATTCAATTAAATTTAAATTACTCGAATTATTACTCTTTACAATCTACTGGTTTCATTAGGTGAGTAAGCAAAACAATTGACTTCTAACAGCGTTTCGCAATTTTTTAAGTTGACACTTTTTGATATAATTCGATCACTTTTCAAAGGTCCACTCATAAGAAAGGCAGATTCAAGTTGATTGCTATAGCGCAAACTATTGCAACTTGTTGACCTGAGTCTGGAGGACCTGGTAAAGTTCAGTTCTTCAGTGTTTAAAAAGACGGGCTGATCTTCACAATCAGATCGAATACTGAGATCAGCGAAGGAAACGTTTGCAGTGTTTTCAGGTTTTGAGTCAAGGATCAAATTTTCAGCTTCATGTTCAATAGAAAAGGAGGCACAACAGCCCATTTTTATTATAACGACCTTGGCAGGCATGTTTATTCATTTTCAGTAATTAAAGGGAAATTAATTGGCATGTAGATGATTACTTGTTGCAGTTGAAGAGAGAAAAGAAATGATTTGATAGTTTTTTTTTTTTTTTGGATTGAATTACAAGGGAAGGTCAATAGTTACATGTTTAGGTGTTAATAATGAACTGAAAAGTATTGAATTTATTAGGGTGTAGTAAAGGCTTTAATAAATAATCACATTAGTAGCTATCTCATCTCTTGAATATCATTCACTTTATTAATTTTTCACCTCCTTGCAGTGCTCTGGGTCAAGCAATAACTCATCTTCTCCCGGAAACAGTTTTCCCTCATACCAGACCTCCTTGTTATTATTCTTAAAAACATTTTTCGCTCCACTAGCAAAATGATGATAAAACTTCCCAGCTGACTTCTTCGCCTTTTTCAATTTTTCCTTAATCCCAGCAGAGTGAATACTTTCCCTAACCTTATCCTCCACATCTTTCATAGAAATTTCAGTCATTTTATCTTTAAGTTCTTTAGTCGACTCCACTGTTTTTTCAATAAAAGTAGAAAAAGTGCTTTTAGGCTGTTCGACATTTGAAGATACAAAAACTTTTCTTTCTTCTTCTAAAATTTGTCTACCGTCTTGACTACTCGGCCTTTGTTTGTCAATAAAAATTCCATCAGAGGCAAATGAAAGTTTTTCTCTGTAAAAATATGCAGCGACTGTTCTGTATTTTTGCTCTAAAGAAAGTGACTCAAGGGAATAATAGTTGAAAAATTCTGAGAGTTCATTATTTCCGCCGACAGACATCATCGCAAGTTGCTTTGGAGAAAATGAATCCATTGTTAGAGACCTTACAAAACTTAGATGAACTCCTAGACTTCGATGTTGACCTGCACATTTAAGACATAAAAAAATACCTAAATTTACGGAGCACCAGGATGATTCGTTTGTATTGCATTCGAAACAGTGAGTGTTGCTTGGATTTTGCTTGAGACGCATGAATACTTGATCACTGTTTATCTCAGTCATATTTATTAGTTTCATTTTGATGAGAAATTGATTGAAGATTGGATAGATAGTGATAAGTGTTGATGTAATCTTTTAATTATTTTCCAATTACTTAAACTCTTCAAAATTTTTAAAGTTTTAGTTAAAAACACTTAAAATCTTAAAGAAAAATTCTTTTTTTCTCTTCTTCTCTAATCCCATAAAAATAACCTTTTCAGCCAAAGTTTCTTCATCCAATTTTCAACAGTTAATTAAAACTGCTAAACTTCTCATAAATTAGCATTCTTAGACTTATTCCTACTAGGGAAGAACTTCGGTGCAGAAAGTCTCATCGACGCATCTCTTTGCATTTTCCTAGTTTTCATCTGTTGAGCATACTGCCAGTTAGTTTGAGTTTTATACATTTTGACGCATCCAGGTGAAGGAGTCCTAAGCGAGTTATAAAACGTTTTTTTACTCTGAGGTGAAGCAAGTCCCCCATGATTAAAGGCAATATAAGTATCCCTTCCACTTCCATTAGTATTGTACTTGACAGGTTTCGCCCCAAGATTCGGGCTTCCAGCGTAAAAGTAACGCTTGTTACTTCTTCCGTCATCAGGAAACTTATAAGGATAAGTATTCCGTTCAACCCCTCCATTATTGACATGAATATAAGTATCCCGTCCTTCTCCATTACAGAAGTAGTGACTAGTCTTCAGCGCTTCAGTTCTATAATAAGAACTCATTTTTATCCAACTAATAAACTAGCCTTTTTCTATGCAACTTCCTAACAGACACCTTTAAAGACCTGGGGTGAAAGTTCACTTCTGAGTTAAAACGATTCCGATATTCACTGAAACTCGAATCGCCATGCAAGTGCTTCATCGGCATCCACCCATGTCCATCAAACAACGTCGAGTTCTGCACAAATCCTGAAGCCTGTACTTTAGGAGACTTCAAAACAGGACCTTTTTTAATATCTTCTGAATTATTTTTCCTGTAAAGCAAATGTCTTTGCTTTTCTTGGTTTTTAAAGGATAAACCGTAGTTCGTTGACCAGTCACTTGGGGAGTAGTTCGGGTGAGTTGTGGGAATTGTACTTTTTCCATGAAATCGAGAGATTGAATGGTATTCTTCTGATATTCCGCCACCGAATCGGCCTTTTGTGGAATTTGAAGGCGAAAGACTTGCAGGCCGTTGGGGAAATTTTGAAGTTAAACGGACTGGAAGGTACTTTTCACGTGAAAACTGCTCACGAGTAGCGATTGTGAAACGCTTTCCGTAGTCACTGTCTGAGGAAAGACCTGGAATGTGTCCTGAATAACCTGGAATTGCGTAGCTTTTGTTTTTGATTGGAGAAGATTTATGCATGTCGTGGTAAGACGTTCGGTACATGTTTGATGATGACCATTCTCTGAAGTGGGTTTTCGATGGGCTCATTAAAGGACTTGCACTGAAGGAATTCGAGTGATTGGTTTTATTAAAGGACATTTTTATCGTAGAAAACTTTGAAGGTTTATCAAGGTGAAGATGAATTTGGAATGAGAGTCAATGAAAATTGTGGAAAATGATTTGGAATTATTTTTGAATTATAAGAGCTTTAAAGATTGTTATTACTTTATGATAGAAATAAATTTTTATTTATAGAAACTTTTATTTTAGTTAGTTTAAGTTTCTATCAAGACAATAACCTCTTACATTAACTAAGCATTACTTTAATCTCTCTGCCATTAATTCAACTTTTATACTATCCTCTGTACTTATTGAATATAAACTGCTACAACCAGAATTCCTCTCATCCATTAAAAAGTCTGCAAAGCATCGTCTGATCTTTTCTCAGCAGTCGCCAAGACATTCAAGTCTGATAATAAACCAGCTGAACTCAGACCAGTTATTCCGAGGTCTCATAAATCGAAGCGCATTTCACTTCCACTTCGCAGTAGGTCGAGGAGGATACGGAAAAGTATGGAAAGTCGAGTTAAAGCGAACTAAAACCTTCTTCGCTCTGAAAGAAATGCACAAGCTTCGAATAATCAGTAAAAGATCAGTGAATTCAGTGATGAACGAAAGAATCATCTTAGAAACCCTTAGAAGTCCTTTCATAGTCAACATGCACTACGCCTTCCAAGACCGAGAACATCTTTACCTGGTCCTGGACTTCAAGAAAGGCGGCGACTTGAGGTACCAAATGGCAAAATCAAAGAAGTTCACAGAAGAACAACTCAAGTTTTTTACTTGTTGTATCCTCCTCGGCTTGAAGTACATTCATTCAAAAGGCGTCATTCATCGAGATGTAAAACCTGAAAACTTAGTATTTGACGAGGCTGGGTTTTTATATATAACTGACTTCGGGATTTCTAGAAATTTCAGACCTGATAACAAGAAAGACACTTCTGGAACTCCGGGATATATGGCTCCTGAAGTCATTTTCAGGCAAAATCACTCGTTTTCTGTTGATTTTTATGCACTTGGCACTGTTCTTTTTGAACTTGTGACGGGAAAAAGGCCTTATGCTGGAAAGGAAAGAAGGGAGATTAGAGAAAGTATGATTTGCAAGCAGGTTAAATTAATTGAAGGTTTTGCGAATGTTTCGAAGGAACTTTCAGATTTTGTGAACAGGCTCATGACTCGAAAGGCTTGTTACAGGCTGGGGTCAGGAGGATTTGAAGAGATCTCAAAGCATTCTTGGCTGAAAGACACGAACTGGGAAGCGATTGAAACTCAATCAGCTTTGCCTCCGTTTAAACCTAAGTTAAGGGAGTCTTTCGACCCAAAAGCCTGCAGTGAATTTAAAGATGAACTCGACTTTTCAATTGATTTGACCAGTTCGCAAGGATTGTTCATTGGTTACAGCTTTGACAATAGACTGAATGAAAGTCGCGTATATCACAATCGGAAGTCCTTAACCTTACTTTAATACTTTTAACTTATTAAAATATTAAGCATTTCACGCACGCTTTAGAGGACTTGTATTCCTTGGACTTCATTTTCTTTATTTCCTTTTGACGCATCATCACCAAAGAATTGGAAAGTTTCGAGTTTTCTTCAAATGCGGGTCTTAAGTCAGAGTTGGTAGAAAAAGTATTTCGAATTTTATCATCGGGTAAATCTATTTCACTTGAAACTATTGTCTGCTTATCAGAAGCCTTTCGTGAATGTTTTGATGAAGGACATTCAGGATTAGAATGGTCTTCACTTGATGAGTTGATTTCTGCACTTTTTTTGATTTCGTCTCCTTTTGCATTATTTTTAGATTCGGGTTGTTCGAACTTGGAACCTGTTCCTTTTCGCTCGATGTGCTTTTCTTCATTGAAGATTATCATGCTTTGAGGGGTTGTGCTTGGAAGGCTTTCATCTGAAGGGCGATTTATGTCAATTGATGTCCTTCTCGACACTTGTTTGCTGGAAGACGCTTGGATTTTATCTGATTTTTTTTTTGTTTTTCTGAAAAAACCTTTCTTCTCGTTGAAGGATTTTTCGATTTGAACTGGAGGATGGTCGATAATTCCACTGTCCTCGTCATCAATATACCCAAACTCCATGTTCATTTTATGGATTATAATTCAGGGTAGAAGCTTTAAATTATTTTAATGATTGAGGAAGGAAATAAAGAATTTAAAACCTTGATATTATTTTTTAATGGAAATTTAGCTTTAGTGTTTTAGATTTGGCTTCTCTAGCTTTTCGAATTTCGGCCATGTTTTGAAATTTCTGTGAGTTTAGAGTGAAAGCTTAACATCCCACCACATCTCAACATCCTCTAAAAATTTTCACAATATTCCAGTATCTCAATAAACATGAAATTTTCTGATAAACTTTTTGACAACTTCACCCTAGCGAACCAACACAGTCTTTTAGGTAAAAAAGCAGTAGAAGAACTTCTTCAATTCTTCAAGCAGCTCTGCAACACACAAGAAACCTACGCGAAAAACCTTGAAACCCTCTCAAATTTCCAATTCCTTCTTCTACGAGGTTCCACATTCGAGGCCTGCCAATCACTAAAGCAAGACCTTCTAAAGAACTCAAAAGAGCTTCGAGTATTCATCGACAACCTTCAACAAGACCTAATAAAACCTCTTCAACAAGTCTCATCTTCAATCCAAGAATCAAGCAAGTCTCTATTCAGCGAATCTTCAAAAGTACAGAAGTTAAAAGACCATTACTTAGAAAAGCTTTCACGTTTAAAAGACAAATTTTTCAAATCATGTTCAGAATGTGAAAAAATCACGAATTTCTTAGAACAGCCTCAATCCCAAGCCCAGCGAGAGAAGTATCTTCAGAAGTTACAAAAGCACAAAAACCAGTTAGACATCGACTTGAAACAATACGAGGACCACATCAACAGCTGGGAAGACTTCATGTCGAACTATCAGCCGCTGGTCCTGCCGATCCTCGCATCTTATGAAAGGGTCGAGTTGAACCGTCTGATGGGAATAAAGGACCAGCTGCGGAAGTACGTGGTTTATGAGGCTTCTTACATCAGGAGCATGCAGTATGAAATCGACGGCCTCGCGAAGAACATGGAAGAAATTCACGTGGAAGCTGATTTAATCGACTTCTGTCCTCAGACACTTCCTTGGACCAAGCCTGAGTTCGAGCCGTACAGAGGAAGCCACCCATCGTTCAAGGCAATTAACCCGAACGGCCTTTCTATTCCAATTCCACTACCCGTGCAAGAAGCGAAATGGTCAGAAATCGTATTTCAAGGGTCAATTGAAGAAATGTATAAAACTGAAATCGACATCATCACACTTAAAGCCACTCAAGGACATGAACTCATTTCAGAAGACTTCATCCAATTCAACTCACTTATCAAAGACTCACTCGGAAGAAGAGCTTGGGTCTGGTCAATGAGTTTAAAAAAAACTGACCCACTTCTAAGTGACAAGGGCTACATTCATTTAGGAGAACTCATGCTTTCAGTTTTAAATGAAGTAAAAAGTATTTAGTGTGAAAGAACTGCTGATTATCAGACAACTAAGACAACTCTTCAATTTTCCTCAACTTTTTACAAACTCGCTGCAGGGCAGAAGCACTTGATGCATAAACTAATCTGCAATCACTCGCTTTGGACCAGGGCTGAAGTCTGGGAACGAGTCATCGAGCTTTACATTAACGATGAAATCTTTTCACACAATGTTTTTTCTTACACTTCGAAAGAAGAAGATAGAAAAAAAATCATCAGAAATATTGTTTTTTGCCAATTAGGAGGTATCGTCGAGATTATGACGAGCTTTCAGCTCGCTTCTGCCATTATCGTTGATAACATGCAGAAATTCGTCGCTAAGTACGACCTGCCCATGACTGATCTTGAAGTCCTTCTCACTTCAGTCAATGGGAAAAAGGAAAAAGAAGTTCAAAGTCGAGAAGTCCAAAGAGGCATCCCTTCTTGGTTGCAGGACTTGGAGAACTCAACAACGCAAGTGAGAAGAGGAGCGAAGACCTTATCAGAACTGCTCACAAAGGACAAAACTAGTTGAAACTAATCTAACCTGATATCCCTAAACTCGATAACCGCAGAGCTAGTCTAATAAATATGAGACCCAAGCGGAAAGATGAGAAAAAACAAGAAGAAGAGATCGACTTAAACACCCTCCCGCCCTGGTCGTCTTTTTTGCTGGTAGTCGAGTGGCATCCTTATGTCGCTGACTTAAAATCGCACTTTCCCTTCAGCCAGTTTTTCGCCTTGACGCGAGAAGAAATCATCAGTTTCGGCCGTGAGAAGACTTTTATAACTCCTGAAACTCAGGACTCCGCAGTCCCTGCAGATCTTCTTGGAAGAGGATTAAAAGAAAAACTCTTCAGTCTTGATGTTCAGGGCCGCAAAGCGAAAAAAGAAACTATTCAAAAATACGAACTGGCTGAAAAACAGCGGGCTGAAGCTATTGAGAAAGGCCAAGTTCCAGCTGAAAATCCGATCGTTCTTCATAATCCTAGCAAGCCTGACCGCATTTACCTATTAACCGGCTTTCCTAAAACTCAAGAAGAAGCTGACGCACTTGGAAGGTATAATAATTCTGTCAATCTTCTTGTTTATGTACGCCCACATCCTAGTGAACTACTTTTGTATAGGGCTGAACTTCCTGAAGATGCGGAAAATCCTCCGGATTTTCCAGATTCTTGGAAATTTCTTCAGAACTCGCTTTATAAAAGTCAGAAAAACTCACCTTTGAGGAATTTGATGCTTTTTCCTGTTGAGTTTCAACTAAATAAACCGCAGGAAGTCGTTGAAACTAAAGAAGAAGAAGAGAAAAAAGGTAAGGGGAAGAAAAAGGGAAGAAAGGAAGATGAGAAGAGAAAAGAAGAGCTGAAAAAACTTGAAGAGCGCAAAAGAGAAGAGCAGAAAAAACTGGAAGAAGCGAAAAAAAAAGAAGAGGAGAAGAAAAAAGAAGAAGAACGGAAAAAAATTGAAGAAGCAAAAAAAAAAGTCGACCCTAAAAAAACTATCAAAGAAGATAAGAAAAAAGAAGAGGAGGTCAAAGTAGAAGAAAAGGCAGAAGTCGTTGATAACACCCCGCCAGACCCTAAAAAGGTATTCGTCTTAGAACTCGTTCAAAAAATTCTAGACTTTTCAGTCCTTTTCATAAAATACTCAAACTGGAAAGAAATCGTCCAGCTCCGTCCTCTTTTCCCTTCAACCCATGCAGACCTGGAGTCATTGGCAGTAGGAACTGAAAGAGGTTCTCCACAAGGGACTCCAGAGCCTCAGCGTCTATTGTCCGACATTCCATCTCAAGACGACAGCGCAAAAGCCTGGGACTTGCGAGTGCTACACAAGTTATTATTCCAAAACGACGACATCTGCGCAAACGCTGAGTACTTTTCAGCAGTTCTTCTACAGTCCTTGCAAAACTCCGACTTTTACATTCAAGAAGCTCTAAACGCGCCTTCTGGGCTTTTCAGAGCCTTTAAAAAGCGTCTAACAGCCCATTTCCCCTCAAAGTCTTTAGAGTTCCGTTCAGGGATAGTAGACCACGCGAACGTTGCAGAAAGAACCGCTCGAAACTGCAGCTTTTCAGAAGGCCTCAAAGTCGCTGATGTGGAAAAACAAGTCTTGGCGCAGTTAGTCGTTCCTGGAGTCGGCAGGAACTTGATGCCTGCCTTGCCTGAGAAGAGTTTCGGCCCTCGACACTTGAATCGATGCGAGACTTACGCGTTTTCCAGTTTTTCTTTAAAAGAATTCGATCGGCTGTTGATGTTGAAGCACGTTGAAGATTACCTTAGCGAGAAAAGTAATGAAATTGTTGATTTAAGTGCCAGGAACTACTGGGAAAAACTTTCTTGTGAACTTTTAAAGCAGAGGATTTCAGAGGCTTTGATATTTGACCCTGAAGTCCACCCGATTTACTACCCCCGAGATGATAGCTTGATATTAGTGCTGACTTATATTGTCCCTCCCGCAGGCATCAAGGCTTTCACCTGGGAAGGCAAGTGGAGGGTCCGGCCGAACTTTCATCAATGGTTCAAGTACTTCAATGCCGAGATTCCCATCCTGGACTTCTACGACATTGACGAAGGCCTTGTCGGTCCTCTGATGGAAAAAAAAACTGTAGCCTTTCCTTCTGACAGCAGCTGCATAACAATAAAGGAGTTCACAGTAGGTCCTCGAGTAATCACAGAGGACTCTCGAGAAGACCTCTTTACCAGCAAGTTCTTAAACTACATCTCAAAACACGGCAGTTTCTTCGGAATGCGCGAAAAAGAAGCATGGTTCTCATTTCCAGACCGCTCTTCAGCATTAGTCGAACCACGTCAATTAAGCATTACTCTTGAAGGGCTAGTTCTTCGTTTTTCTGAAGGAGAAGTACTTCAAGAGCTTTCAGTGAAAGAGCCGAAGTTGAATAACGAGGTGAATCGAGTAGTGACAGGGAAAGGTTCAGTGATTCGTTATTTTGAATGGGGCGTTGAAGTTTTATTTGCGAATGGAAATGTGAGCAGGTATTCTTATGAGGACCCTGGGTGGATCAGTGTGAATAACAAGGGCTTGAGAAGGAAGAACAAGGAAGGCCTTGTTGAAGAACTGGAGTCGATGCCCTGCGCGGAAGTGACTGACCCTTACACCCTGGTAAGGACCATGACTCGAGATGACGGGGTGGTCGTTATTTATAACACTGACGGGTCCTGGATCACTGAACATGCCGACGGCACCCGAATCAGTGCGGAAACTGGCCTGATCTCTATTGAATCACCAGGGTATGCACCTGTCAAGGTACTCTTAATGCAAAGTTCAATTGAAATCGAAACTTATTTACCTGATCAGTCAATTGTACGTCTTGCTTCAGGACAAATCACTTTCTATGCACATGATATGAGGATCATTAAAGTCAATTCAAATTTCGCTTATTTTCTTACTGGTGAAACTGTGAATTATCTTCAAAGTCAGAATTTTGATGTGGAAAATGAACTGGAATCAGGACTTCCTGGAGTTTATCAGTTTGACTTATACAATTCTTCTATTAAAGTACAGGACCAACTTAATAATACTTTCACTGTCAATCTTTCAGGGAAACTTGAGACGAACATTGTGAATATCAATCGAACTTCAGTCATTCCTAGAATTTTTTTAATTCAAAATAACGACGAAGGATTCGAAATCATGGACCAGGTCCAAATGGAAGGGTTGAAACGACTTCTCTCATCTGAACCTCGACTTTTTCAAGAGCAAGAGAAAGTCTTTCACTGTTTTTACGAACCGATTCACGAAAGCAAGCAATTCGAAAGCGTGTTGTCGCCTTACAACTACTCAGCAGCCTTCTCAACAGTAAAAAGTCATCAAAACGAGAACAAGTCTTCCCCGAAGTCCAATATAAGCGTTTTTCGCAGTTTTATCCAGCACCCAGAAATCGACGTGGAAAAAAAGTCACAGTTTTTAGAAGACCTGGAAAAGTACAAAGCCTGGAAAACGACTCAAGTCACAGCAAGACACGAGTTTGGAGTAGAAGACCTGCGAGAAGCTGAAACTCGTCGAGTTGAATTCGAGATAAAGAAAAAAATCATTGAGTATCGACAAGACCCTGCCTTGACACAAGTTGAGACTTATGAAGAGTACAAAGAAAAAATGCTTGACTGCGTATTTTCCATGATCCAGGCTGAGGAAGATGAAGAAAGGAGAAGACTTGAAGAAAGGATGTTTAAAGAAAGGCAAGCGACCATGATCAAACCCAAACCTGTCTTCGTCAAAGAGCATAAACCTCGCAAGGCTGTTGAAAAAGTCACTCAGGAGATACCAGAAGTCGCTTATCAGTCCAAGTCCTTCGTCAACTACTTCCACTCAAAAGAAGGCCACGATTACCTTCAAGAAAACCCGCCTTTAGCCCGAGTGGTCTCAACTGAAGTCCCTCCTCTAAAAGACCAAGAAAACGACGAAATCTTCGCCGAGGACCAAAAAATATTCGAAAGCAAAAAAAGTAATTTTTCTCCAAAACCTCAGTCAAAACCTAAAACCGGTGAAAATCCTTTCGTGTCACTAGAACCTGAACTACATTCAAAGGACAAGTACCAAGCAAAGCCCGTGATTCTCAAACCAGTAACAAAGCCCAGCGTTTTCGCAGAAGTTGAAAGACTTCAGAAGTTGCGAGAACAGGCAGAAAAAGACTCAGCTGAAGAGTACAGCCTGATAAAAAGCAAGAACTTCAACGTTTATGGAAATCCAAGGACTGAAAAAGTAACAGTCCAGGTTTTAAGAAGCTCTTCTCCAAATGCAGCTCCTAATGCGAAGTTTATCTTGACTGAAAGTGCGACTGACCGTCGACTGCGCACGATTTCTCAGTCAAAACGAGCGCATATCAAAGCGCCTACCGTGCAGGACATGCGACGCGAAGGGACTCACAATGTTTTGTACAAGGCCTTGATGAAAAAACAGTCTTACAAGGAAATGATTGAAACTCAGAATATGATGATTTCTGCATACACCACTGACCCTTTAAAGAGAAGTCTGCAGGTCATTCCTGCCTCGCTTCGCTTCGGAGTCGTCAAAATCAATGAAATCTACGAAATGCAGGTTTTGCTGAAAAACGAAGACAATCAACTGCTCAGGTACGTCGTCAGGCAGCCTTTGAGGAAAGAAGTCAAAGTTTTGTTTAAACCGGCTCCTATTGCACCTGGCATGTTTGTTAAACTCGCTGTTGAGATCTGCTTGAAACAAGGGGAAAAACTTGAAAGTGAATTTGAAATCGCTACAAAAACTGAGATTTATAAAATACCGGTTTTTGCCAATGCGGTTCCACATGAGGATTATGAGAAAATCAATGAAGAAGCTATTAGGCTGCATGGAAGGAATATCTTGAAACCTTCAGTCAAAGCGAAAACAAGTCAACAGTCAACAGTGAGATGGGGAGAAAGCACCTCTTCAGATGGAAATTTACCGAAACTGCCGAGAGTGGTGAATTGAGTTAATCTTAGTTATTGTTCAAACTAAGCATCATCTCTGAAAACTCATGAATGTCGATAACGCCGTCGCCATTTTTGTCAACTTCTTGAATCATGCTGGTCCAGATGGAGTCGTCATACGAGTGATGTTTTCCTAAAATCGCTTTCAGTTCATCTTTCGTGATAGTTCCGCTTCCATCAATATCATAAAGCTTAAAAGCCATTTCAAGCCGTTCCTGTGATAAAAGCCTAGAGCGGTTCATAGTGGCCGTGATGAACTCAGTATAGTCAATTTCCCCAGAGCCATCAAAGTCCACTTGTCTCATGATCTGGTCGATTTCAGCAGAAAGTCCTGAAGCACTAGCAAAGACTGCCATCCCTTCCTCAATTTCTTCTCTGCTAAGAGTTCCGTTATTATCCTTATCAAGTGACTTGAAAAGTTCAAGCATTTCTTCTCTTTCTTCTTTAGTAGTCAACTGTGTGACAATAAACGACAAAGTAGCTTTTTGAAGTTTTTTCTCCCAGTGGAACGTTCGAAGATTCCCCAAAATTCTACTAGCCTGGCCTGGATCAAGAGGATGGCGCATCGCTTGTCCAAACCAAGGATGTAATAAAGCCTCCCGGGCTGAAATTCGACTCGCAGGGTTCACATCCATCATTTTCCTTACCAAATCTTTAGCCTCACTGCTGATTCCATCCCAGTCCTTTCCATTAAAAAAGTACTTTCCTTTCTTCACATTGTTCAAGATCTCCACGTCGTTCGCACCGTCAAAAGGA
Source organism: Stentor roeselii (assembly GCA_006503475.1). Lineage (NCBI taxonomy): Eukaryota > Ciliophora > Heterotrichea > Heterotrichida > Stentoridae > Stentor > Stentor roeselii. The sequence continues at coordinate 85,641 of RSEH01000171.1, read as the reverse complement.
GGAGATCCTGAAAGCATAACAAATAAAATCACTCCTGCTGACCAAATATCACACTTTTCATTGTACTGCTTGTCAATCACTTCTGGCGCTATGTAATAAGAAGTCCCTATTTTCTTCTGCATTAAAGTTCCTGCCGGGCAGTGCTCGGCAGCTCCAAAGTCAATTAATTTCAAACTCGCTGAATTGCAAGAACTCGTCATTAAAAAGTTTTCAGGTTTCAAGTCACGATGCGCGATGTGACGGTCATGACAGTAAAGAAGACAAGATAAGATTTGTTTCGCGAAATCTGCAGCAACGGCTTCCGAGAAAACTCGACAAGCGGTAATTCTATCAAAAAGCTCTCCACCTGAGCAAAGCTCAGTAATAATGAAGAAGCTGAACTTGTCCTCAAACGTTTCATGAAGCTTTAAGATGTTTGGGTGGTCGAGACTTGCAAGTATTTCAACTTCTTTTTCTATGGTTCTTCGGTCTTCTGAGGTTTTTATGGTTTTTTTTGATATGATTTTGACGGCTCTGTCTTCTCTTGTTGGACGAAAAGTCACCTTTCGCACTGAGCCGTAAGCACCTTCGCCTAGAAGTTCTTTTACCTCGTAGTTGTCCCGCAATTGACCTGAGTTCTGAGAAATGAAATCGTGGGATGAGATGTTCATGGCGATTGAATTATTTAAAAGTTTCTGAAATTTGTGGAAGGGGTTTAAGAAGATATTTGCTTGATAGATATTATTTTGGAAATTGTAAAAAAATTTATTTGGAATTTTAAAAAGATACATTTTGTTTATAATACATGCAGTACTTCAAACAAATCAAGAAGGAAGCCAAAGAAGATGATAAAGACCAAGAAAAAAAAGAGGATGAAAAAGAAGAAGAAGAAGAAGATAAAAAAGAAGAAAACAAGGAAGAAAACAAAGAAGCCAAAAACGATAATCAAGTCCAAAAGCGTCACCGAAACATTCCTCCTCTAATAACCTCAGTTTCCCGAAAGCGTCCTCCAATGACCCGTGAGCGTTGGATGGAGATGGCCCAGATCCGTCGTTGGGCAGTTCGAATCACCAACATTTCAATAGAAAACCTTTTCAAAGAGCCATACGACCCATTCATCGAGTTCGTAGTAGGAGGTGATTTCCGAGTGATCGAAAAAACAGTAAAAAAAGGTAAAAAAGAAAACCAATACGTAGGAACCCTTGGATACTCCAAGAAAACCGAAGTGATTTCAAACCTCGAGTCAAAAGTTTCATCAATGTTCTCAACTCGAGTATCCTGCGAGTACCAAGGTTCTTACTTCGACATTCAAGAGCAATTTCTGCGAATTGACATCTGGGACCACGAGAACTGGAATCTCAATGAATTCCTTGGAAGAGTCGAAATTCCTCTCATTGACCTCGTCCAAGGAGACGTTGACCAGGAGTTCTTAGTTAACAAGTCAGGAGAAAAGAAAAAAGTGAAATTGGCTCGTTTGAGTTTCACGATTTCTTTTCAGGAAGTCTGGGACTTTGAATTGGGATTCAGTGATTGGAGTGGCTCGAAAATCAAGGCAATTGATATCAATCAGGACCCGTCACCTTCTTTGAGACTTTCACTTGCTGGACAAGGAATTTTTCGGACGAAGATTAGAACGAAGGTTATTGATAATGAACCTAACCCTACCTGGCCTACTATTAAAGGATCTATTTCGTTTAGAGGAACTACTAATGAACTGGAAAATCAGAAGTTGAGAATTGAGATTTATGATGGAGGACTTATCAATAAAACTCTGGTTGGCTCGAAAATAACGGATTTGAAAGGAATTTTAGACTGCGGAATTATTTCTACGGATGTTGCTTTGAAAACTCGTGATGTGACCTTGCATCAGTGCTCGATCAAAGGCAGGATTAATATTTTAAGGGTGCCGAAATACCGACAGACTGGGGATATCATTATGCTCAGCAGTGAAAATCAATATTTGTGTGTGAATATCATGAGAGTTGATAATGTCATCCTCGCACATGATAAAGGTGTTGTCAATTCTTTCATTGAGGTCTCCTGGGGAGGGTACTTAAAACGAACTAAAACTGCTTTCAGATCTTATAAACCTATCTTTAACGACACTTTTTACTTCCCTATAAACCTCACCCACGATATCGATGACGACAACTACCGAAAGCGGAATAAGCTGATATTGAAAGAACTTAACTTATACGGGTCTATCAAATTTAACTTCTTTTCTATCGATGAACAACTCGCGAATGACAGTTTAGGAAACTGCGGCTTTTTCATCACTGAACTTCAAAACTCTACAATCCAAGAAAAGGAATTCTTCGATGAAAAAGTTCAAAGCACCCGAATCATGAAAGTAAGAACTTGGTCAGGCAAAAAACAATTATCTTCCCCATTTATTGAAAAAGGAGAAGTTTCTAACTTGTTCTTTGAAGTTTGGGTGTTATACGAACATGAAAAAACCTTGGATTATGACGACTTGCCGAGAGAAGATGTGGTGAACAAGCCAGATAACTTTTTAGATCTGAAACAAAAATGGAATGAAAAAGCACTTGAAATAAAAGAAGCCTTTCCTGAAGAAACTCAAAGAGATTTCATTTGTGAGGCAAAAGACGAGAAGGATATTGAACAGTTTTTGCCAATGTTTATCAGTAAAACTGGATACCCTGACCCTGCGACGAGAGGTTCGACTGAAGTTGTGAAGTACCCGGTTGATTATTTCAGCATTAAAACTCTTGCTGAGTGTAATTATTATGCTTCTCTTATCACTTACACTGGAATACCGAATAGCATCTGGACTTCTCCTGAGTTTCTCATTCATATGAAAAAAGGAGAAGTCGAGGATCATGCGATTTTTCTTGCTTGTCTTATGTCCAGTGTTAAATATGAAACTGCCAGTGATGTTCCGCTTGAATCTGAAATGGGCGGTTTAAAGGATATGATTAGTTCGAAGATTGATACCATGAGGGAGCTTAAGTCTACTAGGGTAAGTGATGAGAGTGAGTCTAATATGGAAAATCGGGTTTTTGTATGTATCGGGTCGCTTAAACAAAGAAAATTACCTCATGCATGGGTTATGACTATTCATAGTGATTATAAAGGTGTTACGTTTTGGGAGCCAACTAACAACACAAGCTACGAGTTAAAAGTAAGAGTAAAAGATCCAGAAAATCTTGAAAAATATTTAAACAAACAAGAGGTCGAAACCTCAGTACAGAAGGAAAAAGTAGAAGAAATAAAGCAAGAATCCAATAAAGAAGATATGAATGAAATCCTTGAAGATATTCTCGATGATGACTCAGGAGACGACGTTTCCGAGGACCAAGAAAACGAGGACAAAGGTGTCGGTAACAAAAGAGTGATAAAAGACATGAAAATCTCTGAATTCGACCTCGACCGAAACACGAAATTTCGTTTCAAGCCTTTAAGCATGAGAGAGGAGCCAATAAAAAAGAAATCCGAATCCAACTACCTAGAAAAAAAACGCAACATCGAAGAAAACAAAAAAGAAAACTACGCAAGTATCGTTCAAGAGCCAAAAATCCTAAAAGGCGCGACAGACATCGACACTCCTTACAGAACAATCGACATAATCTTCAACAACAAGAACATTTTCATGAATCTTCAACATTTCGACCCAACTCGATTAATCTACGACATTTACGACGACACCCTTTGGTACCCTTTTGTAAAAAATAACTTCAAAGCTTACCCTGCTTTTTACCCTCCTCCAATAATGGTGCCACCTTTAAGTTTGGCCCAGTCTAAAAAGCTTCACTCTTCAATTATCAAAGAAATGAAAATTTCAATCAGTGCTTTAAGAAGTGGAAAAAACTTAGGAACTTCTTGGAAAAATCAAAATGATTATTGTGTTCAACTACTTGAAGAACATCTCGTGTTCCTGGAAAAAGTCGATCGTGGAGAAGTTGAAGAGGAGTCTATCAATAAAATTAAAAGAGATTGGGCTATGACCATGAGGCAGTTCATGCCGACAATGTTTAGGTTTAGTGCTTATCCTGCACATTTTAATTACCCGGAACCTGATCGAATTGCCTCGTTGTTTATTGATCAGGCTAAGGACTTCTTTTGTGTGAATTATAAAAATATCAAGTGGGCGGTCGCTGCCAGGGTTTTTCCTTATTCATCGAAAATGATATCGATTAGGATTTTAGTTGCGTGTTATTACCCGGTTCCTGATGGGTCTAATAAGTACTAAATAGTGATTTTTTTGTTTATTTAGGTAGTGATTGATCATTTGGGAGAGAGAGAAATGAATGGTTTTCATTTTGGAATAGTTGTGAATGTTAGTTGAAACTTGTGTCGTTTGAAGAGGTTTCAGTGAATTATTTTATTGTAGAAATTCTAGTTTCATTTAGTTTGTGTTAATAGTTGTATGTAGTGGAATCTAGAATATATCTCATAATAAATAATGTCGGAAGATTTTCTGAGCTGTTCAGTCTGTCTGGAAAACTTTAATGATCACAAAAGGGCGCCTCTTCTTTTAGTCTGCGGGCATACATTCTGTTCCGATTGCATAAAATCATTGCTTTCGAGCAAGGCTGTCATCAAATGTCCGAATTGTAACAAAGAAGATACGAGAAATGCCAAAGACTTGCCAAAAAATTATCTTGTAACAGATCTAGTGCTTAAGTACTCATATTCGCATCCGACCACAGAAGACCCCTGGTTATGCAAGATCCACCCAATCGAGTCAATCATCTACATCTGTCAAAAAACCAAAAAGCTTCTCTGCTGCGAGTGTCTCCATCTCCAAAACAACATCGACCTCTGCGAAATCTCCAAAAAAGAGATCTCAGACCGTATGCAGCTCTTCAAAAGTCTTTTCGATCTTGCAAGTCCAAACGATCTAAAAGAGCGCGGATCTTTTTCATCTCTACTCGCAGAAAGTCTCGAAAACCAGAAGTTTCGCCTTTCTCAATACATCGACGAGAAGTACCTTGAAGTTCTAGCAAGCATCGAAAGCCATTTTCACTCAGTCAAGTCAAAAGTCCTAAACGTCCTATCAAAAGAACACGAAAAACTTCTGAACTTAAAAGAAATCTTCAACTCTCTCAGCCTGTTAAAGACCATCGGAGCTAAAATCGATGAAGCCTTCACCCGTCTTGGCCAAATAAAAGCTCAACAGTTGATAACAAGTTTATCAGGCATCACTGACCTAGGCTCTGCTCAGGACATAAAAAAACTTGCTGTTTCAGGATTTGACTTTTCATTTAAAACTGAAATTCCTGCAAAACTCTTGAATTTGACGACTTTGATTGTAGAGTCGCCGATGTTGCTTATTAAGGGAAATAGCGAAAATTCTGATATTAGTGAAAAAAAACTTGCGAGGTTTAACCCGCCAACTAATCGATGGGGTATCTTTGAAGGGCGTAACCAAATTGAAGCTGTTACTTTTTCTGTTAATCAGAAGGTTTATATGACGGGACTTGGCATTGGAAACGCTTATCATGCTGGAAAAATTGTGAAAATAGAGAAAATTTCAATCTTGGAAGGTGGCACAACTTCTTCTCCTGCTGTTTATGATGATGTTGGGATTGATTTGATATATGAAGCGACTGGGCCGAAAGTTGTGAAGATTCCTTTCAAAAAACCGGTTGAAATCAAGGAAAATGTAGACTTTACTATCAAACTTGTACTTAGAGGTGGCGCTGGAGTCTTTCGTGGAGGGAACACGACTCGTACAAGAAATGGAGAAAATGGACTCGTTTTCAAATTTAAAAATACTGTGTATTCAGGTGATGATGTGAAAAATGGAGAAAATGCTGATGATGGACCGATTTTCGACATTTATTATAAAACTGTCATTGACTCTCAAGCCCTTTTGAACTTTTCTAATGAATTCAACCCGCAAACGAGTCAAGAACTTCCAGAAAATCGACCTAGTTTTCTTTTTACGTTCAATGTAAGCAAACCGATTAATCTTACCTCTTTTTCAGTTCCTTCTCCAAACAAAGAAGACTCAGTTTTAGTTCTGAAGAAAGTCGAATTGTTTAAAAATTCTAACTTTTCAGATAAACTTTATTCATCGACTAAAAAAATAGAATATCGCTTCCAGCCCTCAACATTTATCTGTCAGGTCAGCTTTGACCAGTCAATTCCTCTTGAATCTCACATAAACTACTCTATTCTCCTCGATATGTCCTGCCAATCAGTGTTTAAATCAGATCAAGGCCTGTCTACCCCAGTCACAATCAACCAAATTACATTAAAACCAGTGAAGTCTCCAAACGAAATGTTCCGAGACGCTTTAGAGAACTCGATAATCTTAGGAATTCAAGGAAATTGTTTAGAAGAAATCAGCAACTTCACGAAAATCGTCATTCCTGACAATTTTCTCGAAGAAATTTCTGGAGAAATGACTATCAAACGATTCGAATCGTTTGAACCAGGCTGGAGCATTAACACTGAAGGGCAGGTTGAGTGTTTTTCTTTTAACTTTTCTGAAGAGGTGCTTTTGACTGGGGTTTCACTTGGGAACTGTGTGAAAGCGAATTGCTTTGTTAGTGTTGAAACTTTGAATGTACTTCTTGGGCAGTCATCGAATTCGCCTGCTATTTATGAGCATCCTGGAGTTTTCAATATTTTTAACAGTGGAGATCATAATCCAGTGGTAAAAGTTAAGTTTTCTCGTCCTGTAAAAATCGAGGCAAAAAAAACCTACTCTCTAAAAGTAGTGATGAAAGGTAACGAAAAGGTCTTCAAAGGAAAAGGCTTCAAAGGCGAAAACATCACCGGAAAAGACTCAATTCTATTCAGAAACATGAAAACCGATTTGAAAGACGGAGACAAAGCCAACGGAGACAACGAAACCGGAGGTCCAATCCTTCAACTATTTTACTTCAACTCATCAAAAATCACAAGTTCAGAGTTATTTTCCTCTGTTTTTTCAAAGTTACATCCTAAAATCGCTCCTCAGGTAGTAAACGCCCAAGTAAAAACCGAAGAGTTCAAAGTAAGCAGATACAGCAACATCGGCAGTAGTTGGCACGTGAACACAGACGGCAAGCAAATCGAGGCGATTTCATTCAAGCCTTCAATGATCGTCAAATTGACAGCAGTAGGAATCGGCAACGCTCACGAGGAACAAAAAAAAGTAGTAGTAAAAAAGGTGCAGATAAAAGAAGGTAAAAGTACTCAAGGCCGTAGTAAGGTTTATAAGCATAAAGAAAAGGTCAAGTTGATTAATACTGGAGAAGAAAGTCGGTTTGTGAAGATCTTGTTAGAGGCTCCTGTGACGCTCACACCTGATAACTGGTATACCTTGATGGTTAAGTATAAACCTGGAGTCCCTGTATGTCGAGGAACCATGGCAAATAATCAGCCGAGTTCGAATGGAGTAAGCTTTACTTTTGAGAAGACGAAGTATGAAGGACCTGATATTGAAAACGGAAGTCATGAAGTTCATGGACCACTTCGGGACTTTTACTTTACAGTTAATTAGATATGGAACTTGATATTGAAAGGATCAAGAGGGAAACTGAAGAAGGACTTAATAGGTCAAAACAGGTACTTGTCTCTTTGTTTTGTGCTGGACTTGTTGTTCTTGGGTTACTTGTTTATCTTGCTCCTGTTGTTAGGAATGAGGATCGTGATTTGTTTTGGAAGGTACCTTGGAATGTTGAGGAAATTCAGATGTTGAGTAATGCTATTATGAACTATACGAATGAGTCTTATTATTATATTCTTACTTTTTTCTGCTTTTTGTACCTCCTTCTTCAAAGTTTCGCGATTCCTGGACCTCTAATATTGAGTATTTTAGCTGGAACGTTATTTGGAAGATGGATTGGTTTGTTTGTGGTGAGCTGTTGTGCGACAAGTGGAGCTTCATTATGCTATACCCTATCTCATTTCTTCGGAAAAGGACTTGTTGTTAGAAAATATCCTGAAAAAATAGTGGAAGCCAATAAGAAGATTCAAGAACACAAAAATCATCTGTTTTTTTATTTGTTGTTTTTGAGGATCACTCCAATCGTCCCCAACCTAATAATAAACCTATCAAGTCCAATCCTCGGAGTTCCCTTCAAAGTATTTTTCATGGCAACATTCTTCGGTCTGATGCCAGCGAACATAATCCACATAAACACAGGCATGACTCTAGCAAGTATAAAAAAAGTGGGTTTAACATACGATTCTCTAATATTTTTAGGGATTCTAGCCTTTTTAGCACTAATTCCAACCTTATTCATAAACCGATCAAAACAGAAAAGTCCTTAACTAACGATTTCTAATAATAATCCACTACTGCTGAACACATTCAACATCCCCTTCATTCGGAGGTCGATTTCCTCTATTTTTTCTCGCTTGCTCCAGTTGAGCCTTGAGTGAGTTTTCGTATTCCAGGACCTGCCTGGGTTTTGGGTACTATTTCTGAATTACGCTGATGACCAGGGTGTTAAACTCATGTCCCCACCTGATTAAGCCAGGGTCCAAATGAGCTCTTACTCTTGCCAGGTCAGGAACAGAAAAGACTTTAAAATATTTCTTGTTTGTTGTCCTTATCGTTATTTTCCCTGTCTGTCCATCGCCTGTCACTGAATATGTCGAAGGCGGGTACGGCAGGTTCCTGACTCTCCATTGAAATTCTTGAAGAGTGTCTTTTCTAAGGAAGATTGGCTGATTTTTCATTACGTTTTCTCCACTTTGTTTGATCTCGCTTTCTTGTCTTGGACCTTCTCCTACTTCCCATTCCCATTTGCCTTCTCCTAGTTTAGATAAATGTTTTACTTTCCGGTTTAATAACTCGTGAGTGGAAATATTGAACTCTTCAACGATTTCAGTGCCGTCGGGGTAGGTTGAATGAAGCCTTCTAACTCCTCCAGCGATTACACAGGTGCGGGTGATGTGTGATTCCATGATAAGGAAAATATGACGCAATCGAATACAAAACAAGTAAAATTATTTACACTAACAGTTAGAATTTTCTGAAATCACGGAGCAGTCTTTCTTTTCATGTGTTACTTCTACTTGTGTAGGCATTTCCTTACTTTTTTTCTTCAAAATAACAATATAAAAAATACTCAAAACTGAAGTCAAAATCTCGAAAACAGCAAAAATGACTGAAACAATCCCAAAAGCTAAAAAACTTCGAGTAGCCCAGACTTTCAACATCTGGTAACAAGGTCCATTCGGTTTTCCATTAGTAACATCACTAAACAAAAAGATGTCCTGCTCATGACACATTCCCGAGCATTGGAATTCTTTTTCCATCCAAGACACAAACTCAATAAAACTTGTATCTTCCGACGAGTAAAACCTGCTGACGAAGTCATCAGCAGTGATAGCGCAAGCAGTTGAAGTCACGTTGAATCTGAGATTATCACTGATCCACTGAATGACTTCTGATTGGCTCTGAACCTCGTAAAATTGAATGTTTTCGCAAGGGTTGCAGTCAGTCACCTTCGCCGCAGTGCCTTCGAAGAAGCCTTGCTTGGGTAATTCGCAAGGACAGTACTTGGAGCAGAGGACATCGACTCCTTTCGAAGTCAGGGATTCTGCTGGTTTGAAGTTCTTCAGACACTGTGATTTCGACATCAGAACCTCTCCTGAGATCGACTTGATGTGAAGAACGAAACCGCTCATCAGGAGAATAATTAAACCAGCCAATGTTCCACCTACGGCTAAAATCATTAAAAAGCGAATGTCGTACTTGTAACTTCCGTAAAAACCGACGAATGATAAAAGCAGTAAAATCGAACCACTTACTGTGGATAATGCGCCGATTGAATCGTAGTTCAACGATTGGACTAATGATGATGAGGAAATTAGAAAACCCATCCAGATCAGAACACATCCAGAGGTTAAAGTGATCAGATTGCATATCAACAGAGCTCTTCGGATGTGTAGTTCAAACTTGTACAGCAACATTTATATCCTTCATCCATAATGCAAATACTGGACAACAGAAATGAATAGAAATTGGTGATTAATTTAATTTTTTTACTTGAAGATTGGAAGGATTTTTTTTAGTCAATTTTAGAAACTTATCAAACTCTTAAGTCTTATTCAAACCTTTCTTTAAATAATTTAAACCACATGTCGACCCCAGTGGAAAAAATAAAAGCAATTTTAAACAAGCCTTCTAATTCTAGAACCGGTGAAGACATTCGAGAAATAGCTGCTCAGATTTACAATATCAAATTTTTTGAATCACTTCGTGAAAACAAGCCGGTTTTTGGTGAATGTTGTGCTTATCTGACTTATGAATGTTTTGGACCAGATGAGTTTATATTTAAACTAGGAGACTATGGAGATAAGTTTTATATTCTCATTCAAGGAGAAGTTTCAGTTCTAGTGCCGGTTAAAAGTGATTCGATGGAAATGAAGGAAATCATTAAGTTTAAGTCAGGAAGCAGCTTCGGTGACTTGGCGTTAATCGATAATAAACCTCGAGCTGCTTCTATAAGGACCTTGGAAACTTGCCATTTCGCAGTACTTGATAGAAGTAACTACCAGAGGATCTTGGCTAGTATCATGAAACAGAAGAAAATGGAACTTGTCGACTTTTTACAGACTCAGTCAATTTTTAAAAGTTTTACTAAAGGAAGTCTTGCAAAATTAAGTTATTGCTTTGAAGAAAAATATTTTGGTAAGGATTTTATCTTGTTTCATGAAGGGAATAAAGTTGATTTTTTGTATCTGGTCAAGTCCGGAGAAGTCAAATTAACGAAAAAAATTGTGATGAAAAAAGTTGACTTCGAAGGTTGCAACAAATACAAAGACCAACTCAACAAAAAATTTACCCAAAAAGCCGAAATCTCCTTGATGGGCGAAGGAGAATTTCTGGGAGTTTACGATATAGAAAAAGGTTTCTACGCAAACACAGCAATCTGTAGTTCTAAACTCGTTACTGTCTTAAAACTATCAATCAACGACTTCACCAAACGTCTCAACATTCGAGAAATAACCAACACAATTAAGCAGAGAAAACAACTGAAAGATGCAATTCACGAGTCCTCGATTCTTTCAATCACTAAAGCAATTCATGAAAGAGAATCTTCACCATTCCGAAAAATCAACTTAAGCCAAACCCCAAACAACAAACAAAGAAATATAAGAGAAAGGTTTTCACCGACTCAAAAGTTTACTTTTGATAGATTTTCAGCGATTTCAAGGCAAAAAATCGAAAATGAAAGCAAAAGCATGACTGAATATTTAATCTCTATCACTAAAGGAGAGATAAGACCTAAAAGTCACGCAAAGTTAAATTTTGAGAAAGGGCCGGAAGATCATGGTATCAAAAATTCAACTGAAATCTTTTTTAGATTAGAACCTTTTGGGAAAAAAAAGAAAATATTTGTCAGGAAACATGAATTTTTTAATAATATTCACAAAACTTCTGCATCTATTAAAAATTTTCAGGCTTCAAGATTTTTTGCGAAGACTCGAGAGTTACTTAATGAAAGATTATTACAGAGTAAAGATAATGAATAATTAATGTATATTTAAAAATTGCAAGTTTTGAAAGTAGTGAATCCATGAAAATCTTTTATATGATATCCTTAAAGTTACACTAGAACATCATATTTCAAATATTCATTATTATTAGTGACTAAAATGAAAGGCTATCAATATTATATTATCTTTTATTCAATAAACAACTAACAACCCATCATCATTCTAATCTTTATCTACCAAAAAAAATCCTTCCTACCAAATCCCCAAATTTTCCATAAATTCTAATCCACTAAATCAACACCTAAAATTATTCAAACAATCATCCCGCTCACACTTTAATCAAAATGACCCAAACCCTATAATCCATACTTGATGGAAATAACCAAAGATTTCCACGAAAGAGTCATTTCCTTAAACAAAAACGCGATGAACTTCATCAAAGGAAACGATTTCAAAGCATCTTTAACCCTCCTAAAAGAATCTCTAAATCTTCTCTCACTAGCAAAAGAAAACGAAGCCAAGTTCAAACTATTAGCAACGACACAAAATAACCTGGCATGCATTTACAAGCAAAGGAAAAAGGCAGCTACCGCCTTAAAATACTTGAAACTCGCAACAGAAAACGAACAAAAAGCAGAAATCGAGCCTGTTACTCGAGCAGGGACGTTTTTGAACATCTGCGCAATTTTTTCAACGATGGGAAAGCACAAACTCGCCTTAGAAGAAAGTCAAAAAGCTTTGAATTTATTAAAAACAGTTGAAGAAAGTGAAAACTTTTTCAGTACTCTCGTGATCGCTTATCATAATGTCGCTGTCGAGTACGAGTTTTTAAAAGACTTTAAAGTTTCTCTTGAGTTTTACAAACTTGCCTGCGAAACAGCGGAAAAACAATTGGGAACTGATCATCCTTTAACAGTTTCAACTACTTTAGACTATCGAAAAGCAGAAAAAGCTATTCAAGAGCATGAACTAATGGCAATAGTTAAAGAAATCGATAAGCAAGAATCAAATTTAAAGTATTTCAATCCCAAAAGGGAAAAAAACAAAAAACTCTTGAAACTTCAAGATAAGATGGATGTTCTTCGGAATTTTCCTTATAAGACTTTGAAGAGGCCGAAGGTGTTGAGAAAGAGACTCTCTGATGGACAGGTTGAACTGGGTGGATTGGAAGAAGTGACTGACGGTAATATTTTGGTCAGTCTTATCAAAGCGAATCAAAGGACTAAATCGGTGAGTCTTACTCCGAATATCAATAATTTTACACCCAGAAACTTTTCTCCTGCAAGGACGAAAAATAGAGTCGTTATCACTGCTCCTCATCATACTATGAGGATCAAATCCGTTGGACTTCAACAACTTAAAGGAAAAGAAATTTTTAGTAAAACTTTGCAGGTTAAGACAAAGCCTAGCTCTTTAAGATCGAAGACACTACTTTTGTTGCAGGAACTGGAAAGTCTTAAGGTGCAGGCCAAACAGGAAAAAATTATCATTTCTAATCGAGAAACACCGACACAAGGTGATGACCTTATGTAGATCTTATTATTTTAGGATTTTTTCATGTTTTGGTTTATAGGGTAGTTTGTGGTTTTTGAGGTTTGGAGGATTGAGAGGGTTTATGGGTTAATTAAATTTAGATGTGGTGGATAAGATTTAAATGGAGAGATATTGTTTTTTGTGGTGTTTTAGATAATTATTAGAAGGATGATATTATTATGGATGATAAGGTATTTAGGTTTGTAGAATGTAGAAATTTCTAATTATTTTGGATAATATTTCTAAGATTAACTATCTATTTTGATAATTATCAGTTTTATGATTTTTTAGAGGTTGATGTTGTTTAGAATAGTTGTTTGTTTCGAATTATAACTAAATGTTCTCGTAATAACAAATAAGTAGCTATTTTATACTTAGAATGATTGGAAACTCTTCTTTGTTGAAACTGAAGAAAAATGTATAAATTGTAATTTTTTAAATACTTTCATCAAGTTTCCTTTAGTATTAAAAGTTCTTAGTTATTCTTAGATGTTTCCTGGCATATCTTAAAGAATGTTAGAGAGCATTAAGTAATATAGACAGTATTGAAAATTTACATATCTAAAGCCTCAAATGGTTTTTTAATAAACTCCTAATTTTCCTTAATACTTTTACTCTACAAACAACTGTCACCCTTCTTCTTTCAATATAATAAGCACTCCAGTAATTAAACTTTTAATCCAGTAGTCTAAACTATTAAAAACCCTTCCTCTTACCAATAATCAATCTATTTCTAAAGAGTCTAATTAAAAAACCTGCTTTCTTCCTCCAGATCAATCATTTGATCAAATATTCGGAATTCTTATCATGCAGATACTAAAGACTTGCTAATCTTTCTTTGATCTGATGAAACCTTAAAATCTTCATGTCGGTCAAGACATGATTAACAGTGGAAGAATTAGAAGACCTATATATTAAATATTTCAGGTACCGTACTCTACTAAGTCCTTTTCGTGTTTTTGTGTGACTGAATAAAGATTGCAATTTTCAAATGTCGATCTGCTGAAGACTGACATTGAAAGTTCGGGATCATTCCTATGGCAGGAGGCATAAAATATCCTCTCATCATATACTGATTCTGTAATGCAAAATAGTTCATCCAGTTTAGCTGCTGATACTGGGGCTTATTTAGCACTTCAGGTTTTTTTTCGACTACTTCTTCTTGTTTCTTTTTTACTTCAGGAGCTTTAGTAGACTGCAGTCGCAACAGTCCATCAATGACGTATTTATCGTCGTCTACAGGGGCTTTCCGTTTTTTCGGTAATTCCTGCTTAATAACGACTTCCGGCTGTGGTTCCACTTTTTTTACGTATTTTAACTTAGTTAAATCTGACTGGATTTCAGCATCACTTGCCTGGAAGATTTGAACGTCGTTTCGAAGTCTTCTAAAGTCAGTTGTTAGGCATCCTCTTTGTCTAGACATTAATTTTTATTATTCCTAGTGTCAACCATTCATTTTTTACCATGAAAATTACAAAAATCAAATATTCTTCATTTTTGTGACATGTATCGATATAAGGATTATCTGTGAATGAAAAAAAGATATGGAATAGATAAGAAGATATTTCAGGGAATTTTCAATGGGAAGGGAAATTTGAAGAGCTTTAAATTTTGAATTGTTTGGATGGAAGATCGGAATTTTTTTTATGAATTTCAAGATTCATCTTGAATGTCAGATATTTGAATGAAAATTATGGAATGAGAGTGATTCAACATTATTCGAATAGTGAAGCTCCACATTTTTATACATTATGTAAAATTTATATTCAACCACATATAAAACAAAATACTTTTTTCAATCTCTATTCCCAAAAAAATCCTTCTAAAGTTCTTAACATATCTAAACTACTCTACTTTTTTCTTCCCATTCCAGTACCACCAAAACTGAGAAATAATCACTACATTCAAACTAAACCCAATCAAATACATGCTAAGCCAGGCAAAGTCATTTAATTCAGTCAAAGTCGTAACGATTCTTAAAGTCGTTCCATATAAATTAAAAAAACTGGTAACAAAGCTTAAATTTCCAGTAGACCCTCCTTGATAATTAGTTTTTATCTGACTGCACTTGACAACAACATTCATTCCAGCAATATAAAAAGGCACATACATCCAAAAAACCTCAGGAAGCTGAATTTTCACGATTTCCGGGAAATTTTCGCCTAAAATCATCGGAATCCATAAAAACAAGTAAAAACTTACAGCTTTTATTTTATGTCCTGAAGTCAAATTACTAAACTTCCAATATAAAATATTTTGAATGAGACATTGAATGGTAATTACAACATGTTCGCCATAAGTGCTGATGGGCATTCCCCGATGTACTCCATAAGCAGCACAGATAGAAAAAGCGAGAGTTTCGATGTAAAATGAAGTCAAGGAAATACCTGAGACTGACTGGCTGTTGATTATTTTTAGGATTTGGGGGAACTTTAGAATAAATGAAAGGAGGACGAAGGTGTAGCCTAAGGACTTGCTTATTAGTAAAATTGTGCAGGTTGAGTCGAGGGAATAGTTTGAAAGTTGGTTCAAGCATTCTTCTTGGGTCGCTGAATTGACTGACTGAAGAAACAGGAGCAAAAACATTTATTATCGATTTAATTGGAATAGATAACTAATTATGCAAGGGTTTCTCCTCTTATGAAGGTTTTACCTGGAAATATGAATTGGATTACTTCTTCGTTTGGATCAGATACTTGGATGTCGGTTTCTTTTGGTTGATCTTTTTGATGGGATTTTTCGATTTTCTGAGGTTTTTCTTTTGTCTCTGATTTTTCATTTTTTCTGATGTTTTGAGCGAGTTTTTCCCTGTTTTCAAGAACCTTTGAATTCCTGCCAACATTTTTCACTTCCAATTTCCTCGCAGTCCCTTTTTTTCCCTTTTCCTGTTCCAACGAAAGTTCAATAGCCCTTTGCATTTCTTCCAGATACTCCTTCTCCAAATTCTCATTTTCCAAAACAACCTGCCTAGGATCCCTATCCACCCTTTCCTGAAAATCTTTCTGATCCCCAATCTCCAAGAAATCTTCATCAAGTTTTCCACTCTGACTATCTTTCCCCCCATCTTCCATCTCATCTTCCTGCATCTTAAGCAAGACCTCAGCAGCCCTATTGACTTTTCCCTGACACATCTCCAAAACATTCTCAATGATATCAAGTTCAAAATCAGCAAACATCGAAGCAAGGTCAGCAATTTTTTCAGATTTTCTTGCGACGTCCATTAATAAGAGTCTTACAAATAACGATGGACGACTTCGCCCGAGAACTGGCCAGCGCCTCAAAGTCACGCAATCAGATTCTTTCAGGACTTGAAGAAAGGTCTCTTAAAAATAGTAGAGGCGAAACTGACGGGTATCTTGACTCGAAGTTAAGAGGGTGGCTTAAAGACTTCGCTGTCAACTTCGACTCGTTGCAAAGACAGCTTGAAAGTTATAAAGTCAACCCTGAAAGAGCTCGACTTAGTGTAAAGGAACTTGAGAGAAGGACTTTACTTGTTGAAGAACTTGAAAAAGACTTGAATGAATTGGAGATTAAAGTCAAAAGTGGAAATAAAAATGCTGTTGTTGGAGTTGGGGTTAATTTTAGAAGGGATGGAAGTGAGGAGAATGAATCTACCAGGAATTTGAGTAATAGGGACTTGCAGCAGGCTCAGGTTAAAATGATGAAGGATCAGGGTGCTGTTGAGGAAGCTATTCTTGGAAGTACCCAGAATTTGGTTAGTATTTCGCAGAATATGACTGATGAACTTACGATACATGAAGGGTTACTTGATGATGTTAATAAAAATATTGATACAACACAAGTTCGAATTGATAAAACTAACTTTCGCATGAAGGAATTGATTTATAAAAGCAATGATTGCTGCTTGCTTACTGTTATTTTGGTTTTGATTGCAGTAATTTTAGTGATTATATTTTTCTTATAGATTATTCGCTAGAGACCAAAAGAAAACTTTCAATCCAAAACTATTAACTCTATAAATGGACAATCGAAAAGAAATCATAGATGTTTTCAGTAAAAAACTATATTCTTTAGGTTTTACAAGCCTAAACACTCGTAACAACAAGATAAATTTTTCAATAACAAACAAAGGACAATCAACAGAAGACAGCTGGAAGACCTTTTTAGTAGTAATCGAATTTAAAACGACTTACTTCGTGATATCAGTGATATTCAACTACAACAGTAAAGTCTACAGTTTCAAAGGCCCAATGAAGCTCCTTGCCTTAGAAGCCATTCAGATGATAAACAAAAAATCATCAACAACCACCTTTAAAATGAATCAAGCAAAAGGAAACATTTCTTTGAAACAATTCACTCTTTACTCCCTCATTCCTCAGAACTGGTGGGAAAAGATAATCGACGATTCAATAAGAAACTCTCTAACAATGTACAAACACTTCGCTTGTGCTTTCGTGAGAATCATCTCAGGTGCAAGTGACCTTCCAGCTCTTTTACGAGAATGCATCAAAAGGTCCAACGGAAAGATTTCAGATCTTTCCTCAGAAAAAGACTCAGACGACATGAGTTCAGACTTAAGCAGTCAAAACAAGCCTTCTGAGTCCTTAATAGCCCTTCTCAATACCCACGAGTATCTTTCAAAAGTCATCACAATCTCTTCAGGGCAAGAATCATCAGGAGTCTCAGCTTTAGACTACTTAAAAGACACGATAAACTGCTCTAAGTTCCTTGAAATGATAGAAAAAATTTATTATGCAGGTATTGAATTTCTTGATATTAAAACAAAAAAACTGTTAATCGAAGTACAAGACGGGTCGATTTCTAGGCTGGTTGTTCCTAAATTCAAGTATTTAAGTGAAGTCTTTGATAAGTCTCTTGAAAACTTTAATAAATACTCAGTTGATTTGTTGATGAACCTGAATCGAGACCTGGCAGAGTCTTACAAGGTAGACTCGGTGAACATCATTAAAAAAAACCAGGTTCATATCATTGAAAGGTCTCATTTTCAGCTGTTTGATGTGAAATCGCCTGATAATACCATCGGCAGTGGAGGATTCGGAGTAATTTATAAAAATTTCTTATTTGACATCCCAGTTGCTATAAAATTTCCAAAGTCTGACGCATTGAACGGTCGACAGATCTCGAAGCTTATCTCGGAATACAAAATTCTTCAGTCTTTAGACCATGAAAACATAATAAAAACCTTCGGATTCGTTGATGTTCAAGGAAAATTCGGAATTGTGATGGAATTATGTCCTGCTGGAGGACTTAACAATGTGATAAGACTGAACCAGTCAATGAAAATCAAGAAAAAACTTGAAATTATGCTGGATGTGCTTAAAGCTATTGAATATTTGCATATGAAAGGAATTGTGCATCTTGATATCAAGCCTCATAATATTCTACTTGATAATGACTTGAAGCCGAAAATCGCAGACTTTGGACTTTGTCAGAGATTGACTGAAAAAGGACTGAAAAAAACTGGATTTACTTTAACTTATGCGTCTCCTGAACAGATTAAAGGACATTGCATGAGTCCTAAAGTTGATGTCTGGAGCTTTGGAATGACTTTGTATTTTGTTATCACTGGAATTGGACCTTATGATTATTTGAACCAGGGACCTAAGAGGAAATTGGAAAAAAATGTGTTTTATAATGAAATTTATAACAATAAAAGAACTCCGAAAATCCCTGAAAATATTGAAATTGAACACCCACAACTCACGAAATTAATTAGAGAGACTTGGAAAACTGACCCAGCTGCTCGTCCGACAAGTAAAATGATCAGAATTCGACTTACTGAGATATATAATAATATGGTTTAGCTAAACATTTGAAACCATTTTTATTTATATGATGGTTTTATTCTTGTATTCTTTAATTCTAGAGTTCTCTTTAATCTTAGTTAATATTATACCATTACAGGTCTAAAGGAGAATTCGACTTCATTGAAGGTGGAATCGTTTTTATTATCTTCAAATCTTTAAACCGTATGGAGCTGTAGCTAAACAACTCGAAGTCTTCTTTTCGGTATTCAAGTCTTCCTGACGAACAGCTCTCGAGATAGTCCTTGATCGAGGTCGACAAGTGCTCCAAATGAAGAAGGACTTCATAAATGTACTTGTTGACTGCTTTCGAATTCACACTTGAAAGTTTTAGCTGGCCTCGTAATACTTCACAAACTCGGGAGAGTGTCTGGAAGTAAAGAAAACTTGACAGGTCTTTTAAGTAGTTGCAATCCTTTGATAGTGATTCCCAGTTCCGGTTTGTGTAATTGTATAATATTGCCTTTGATACTTTTCTTAGTTCGACCTGGTCTAAACGAGTTAAAAAGTTTAAGAATCGATCACTGTTTTCAAAACTCTTGGAAACTTGATCTAGGTTCGATGGATCGAAAATAAATTCAGCCATTAATTACAATAGAGATTAGGGCATGATCTATTGATTTTGCAAATATGTCCTAAGTTAATATAATTATATATCTATTTTTGAAATTTTCAGGTTTTGTGGCTTATTTCGAAGATATTTTTGCTTTTGATAAGACCAAATTTAAATTACTCATGATAATAAACAAAAAAATTAAATTATAGCTTTGATGAGTATGAATATAATTTTTAAAATTTTGGATTAGTTTAGGGTTTTATTTTCATCCCAATTATGAATATTATTAATAAGAATGATATATTATGTCATAATATAATCTTGCATTTTAGATATCAAAAGAAATTGATTTTTTAACTTAAGACTAAGTAGAAAAGTTAATTTGAGGAATAATAGGAATTAAATAAAAAGAGGAAATTCTATTTGCTAGGCATAGTCAAAAATTTCTCTTACCTAGAATTGAAATGATATATGATAATATCTGTGTAAATATGAATCCATAACTATGTTTAAAATTTCAATTATATCAAAAAAATAGAATTCAAATATTTTTATGACATTAATCTGCATAAGGCTATAATCAGATCTCAAACAAACTAAACTCAAAAAACAATCACATAATATAAACCAAATTTATCGGGCTATACATTTAGATCTTGAAAGAACTAATTAAAAGTAGAGCTAGCAGTAAACTAAAGGCTTATTACAGTAAATCCTTGAAAATATTGCTGAATAGCCGGCATAGAATAATAAAAATATCCTATAAAATTTCAAATTTTTTTTCTTACTATTCTGTATTATCTAGTTCTATCTAGAAATTTTTAACTAATAAATTTTAATTGCAGGCCGTAAGTTGCTTTCTCTTTTTTGATATAAACTGGCACTTAAACTATCTCTTCAATCGAGATAATTTAAGCTTATATATAAATCTTTTAATCTTTATCTCTAAATACTTTCTTAGAAGAAAATACTTTGCATTTAATGGTTAATTATTTAGGATATTTAATATTTTGTTGCAAAATTAATTGCTTGGTAATTAGGTATAGTATGTAATTTGTGATGCTGTTTATTCTGCATAACCACACAACAACTTATGAATAAATTGAAACTTATCTTAAATTTCTTTTAAAATATTAGGATAACGAATATTACGATATAGAATATAAGATTAAAGATCTATACAGAAACTGAATATATTATCCAGTTTTTCACTTATTTCGTATTTGATTATCTTTATGTGAGTGTTAATTTGTTTATTTTTGTATTATCACGTAATGGTGATCGAGCAAGGATAAGATTATGAATCCTATTTTTCAAGTTTTAAAATTTAAAGGGTGTATTTAGGAATCTTATAATCGTATTGATTATGCTTTAAGTAATATAGATAGTGGAATCAGAAGATTAATTTCTCGAGATAAATTTATATTTGCTAGTTTTATAAACTTCATTTGAAGTTTAACATATTATTACTCTAAAATAACGAAAAAGTGCATAAGTAAATATAACAAGAAAGATAATTCTCTATTCAACTACTATCATAAAAAATATCTCAAGTCCATCAATTTAATCCAACAATAAAAATCCTTAATCCTATTATTTACTATTCTAAAGTCTTAATCTTAAACTTCAGTTTTTCAAGCATATTTTTATTTTTAATCAACCTCTGCAATCCATGAACCCAAGCCAAATAATCCCTAAAACTCTCAGCAATCAATTCAACTTTTCCAGTTTTCAACCCTAAATAAAAAGGATAAAAATGCGTTTCCCTGCTTTTCGCAATAAAATAATTAGAATGATAATTAACTTTTCCAGCATATTTCATTTCCCTGTACTCTTTAGTACATTTCGCTAAATACTCTAAAGAAAAATCATTTTTTTCACATTTCAAATTCTGTGCTTTGATAATAAAATTAGTGATAGAAACAGGATTAATCGAAATAAGTGAATCAATCATAATATAACTTTCAATTCCAGGTTTTCCAACAACTCTAATATCAATTTTCGTTAACTGTTTATTAATCTTGAACTTCCTAGAAACAAACCCACAGTCCTCAGGCGATTTAATCGAAAACTCAAGAGGATCAAAATTTTCAGCATTTTTTCCAATTTTCTTAAACAAAACAGTTCCTTCAAGAATTGGTAAAATTTCTCTAAAAAGCTGTTTTTCAGCATCATTCGAACAAGTAGTTAATTCAAATTTCGGTTCAACAGGAAGAGGAATTTCAAAGACCAGGTCATTAGAAAAGTCATGAGACCGAAAAGAACATTCAGGAGTTTTCATCGAGTTTCTGATTGACTCAGAGTTGTTCATAGTTTCTGACATTTGCCGATAAGGCTTTAACTTTCCACAAGAGTTTTGAAATCGACTGGCTTCTGACTTTTCATTTAAAAAACTAGCGCCGATGTCGATGCAGCTTTGATGGACGAACCTTTTGTTTTGTTTTCGCTTTAAAGACCGTAACTCACGTTCGAGGACTTCTGCCCTTGTGGAAACTTTGACGATTTCGAGACTGTTTTTTAATTCTTTTTCAGAAAGAAGCTTCTGTTGTCGAATGCTTTCTAGTTCGAGTTCAACGATTTCAGATTCTTTTGAGGAACGTAAAATGTAAAGTTTTTCTATTGAGTTGAATTGGGAACTTCCGTGTTTTTTGCTGAGATCTTTGACCTTGCTGTAGAGTTCTTCTCGCTTTTTGTCTGCGAGATATCCGAGCTTTGTTAAGAGCTCTTCTTTTGAGTTTTCTAGAACTATTAGGTCTTCTTCTAGGCTTTTTATTTCGCAGGTCTTTTCTTGGACTTCTCGGATTTGAGATGTGAGTTTTGGTTGGAGTTCGTCTCGGACGAGGGATGAGAGTTCTAACTTTGAGGCCTTCAGCCCTGCTTTGGCCTCACAGAGCACTCTAAGCACTTGAACATTAGAAGAGGTAGTCCGTGAGTACTTTTCTTTAATTTCTTCCACATTCACCTGAGACTTTCCACCTTTACCACTTTTCGCCTGGTTCACCAATTCCGCAATTTCCTTTCTCCTTCCAGAGTCAATTTCCAGTTTAAATCCTTCCAACTGTTTCAGCAAAACCTTTTCCTGCTCTTGCAAAACACCGACCTGTGCATAAATTTTTTCTCTTTCAATATCTTTACTTTTAATCTCAGCTTTAACCTGAGCAAGTAGCGCTGCACGTTCATCCAAAATCTTTTTTTCATTCTCACCTGACTCATTAATGCGAAAAAAAAGAATATTTCGTTCATTGACCATTTCAAGATACCTTCTGACCACATTTTGAATAGCTTCAATTTCATTTTTTTCTACATTTTTCATTGAAAATTCAAGAAGAAACTCTTGAACAACTTCCTCATCATTTGGAAATTCGAGGTTTTCATTAGTTGCAAGAAGTTTTCTATTAACTTCAAGCCATTTATTGATAGTTGAGAGTTTTACAGAGTTTCTTTTTTTAAGGACTTCGTAGTTTTCATTGAGTTTTGTGAAGTTTTTCTTTTTGCTGTTCATGACTTTTTCTAAAGCAAGATTTTTTTTTTCACTTTTTACGTTTTCGAAGTACTGGACTTCGAGTTGCCTGATTTCTGCATTTAGTTCTAAGAACTGGTTTTCATAAGTCCATTCAGATTGCTTGTCCTCGTCGATCATGGAGAGTTTTTTCATTTTCATGCAGTTGACCTGCTCTTTGCCGATACTGTCTAGAATTGAGTAGTTTTGCTTCTGTGAAAGGTCTGTAAGGACCTCCCAAAGGCCTTTGCAGTTGTGTTTCACACTAGAAAGATTTAAAAATTCTTCAAGTTGACGAATTTCTACCTCCAAGTCGTTAATTTTAGCATGAAAATCTTCAGGACGTTCGAATTCTTCCATTTTTTTACTTTCTGATTCGACTGAATTGTTTAAATTTGCGATTTCAAAGTCAATAGATGATAATTCTTCTTTAATTTTCTTCTTTTCTTGTTTAATCCTCGCCACATTAGACCTCGCTTTTGTTTCTTGAAAAACTTGCATATGGTCCCAGGCATGTTCTTTCGAGATTTCCTCGATTTTTCTTTTACAGACTTGAAACTCGAACTGAACTTTGTTCAGTTCCAATATTTTCTCCTCAAGGTTCTCTTGTTGCAGGTCTTTCTTAAAGTTCAATACTTCCAGTTCATTTTTCAATTGTTCAATTTTTTCTGCTATTTTCGTTTTCGTTGTTTCGATCACGTCTGCCGAGGCCTGCAAAGGCTGAAGAGCTGTTTTAAACTCTTCAATTCTGACGATTTTTTCATTTGAGATACTTCTCTGTAACTTTATATTCGAAGTTTCGAGTCTTTCAAGTTTTTTGTCGATTTTTGAAATACTTTCTCGATTTTTTTTTATCTTGTCGTCGATTTCTAACAAGTTTTTTTGGTATTCGGACCTGGTCAGCATTTTTTCTCTTTTTAATGAATCGAGAGTTGATTTGGCTTCTTCGTAGTTGAGTTGAATGCTTTCGTGTCTCTTTGGAATTGTTTGAGTCATGATTGAAATGCTTGGCTTGTGATGTGAGAGGCTGATGTTGTTTGTTGAAGGGTTTGAAAGTTCTTCTAGAGCTGAAGATTTCATTATTTTATTAGACAATGGAACAGTTAGGGGAAAGACTTGATTTTTTTTGGGGAAATGGTGGTCATTATTATGAGAGCTACTTATATGCAGTTTAGGTCTCCGAAGGAAAATAATTCTGAGTTTTTTTTACCTGAGGTTAAAGGTGTTGGAAATTTTAGTGGATTTGATTGGGTTGAAAGGAAAAGAAACTTTGCTAAGGGTAAAAGATTTTCTCAGTATTTGGATGATGCTAGGAAAACTCAGGGAATCGGACCTGGAAGTTATAATATTTGTAAATTTCCTGAGAAAATTGTGACGAAACATTGTAGAGCGATTAGTGTTGACAGTCCTCCAGTGATTCCTTACAAATTTTATAATGTTTCTGTTTTGCATTCAATTTATCCAACAATACCAAAATTTTAGACAGAATAAACTTCAATTAAACCAAAATTATAATTAATAATAACTTAACTTTTTACCCATTTCAATCTTAAAAATTAAATTTATTAAAACTTAAAATATCTCTCGAATGATTAAACCTATTCAACCTTCTAACCATGCCACAAAAAAGCCAATTTCAATAAAATAAAATTAATCAAAAAAATTCCTCTTTCTCAATTTCACCTAAAACCCAATCACAGATATCCTCTAAAAAATCTCAAAAATTCCACCCATCTCAAGCCACAGACCTAATTTCCTCCATTTACCATAATAAATTTTCCAATACCAAATAACTGTAATCTCCACAGCATTTTAGAAATAATCTAATGGAAAGAATGCATAAAAGCCCAAGAAAGGCTCTTCACCTAAACATAATCACAGTGAAAGACCCAGATTCCTTTTCAGAATCTTTAGACTCGAACCCTCCCAGTTCCGCCCAGATTCGATCGCCTTTACTCCTGGGCTTACTTCGAGGTCCGACCTTTGTGAACCTGATCAGATCCAACACAAAAAACTCAGAAATCTCTCCAATGTACGACTTCGAAATTTCAGAACTAAGCGCATTCAAAGTCTTCAAAGATCACGACCTTAAAATAGATGAAAAAATTAACTACTCAGAATGTTTGCAAATAATTGAAAAAAATAGCTATGAAATCATTGAAAATTCACAAAATTTCTCAAATTTTCAAGATTTTAAAAACGCTTTTCGTAGAATCGCTGCTGGGGTAAGTGAAGTTTGCATGAAAATTATGAAAACTTTCACTTTTCGAGTAGTTATTTTTTTAGTTATTATTGCGAATACCTTGACTTTGGCCTTGGATAGTCCTTCGATGTCTAGTTCGAGTGGCAAGGCTTTAGAAGAGTTTTTTTTAGCGGTTTTTACTTTTGAGTTTTTTGTCAAAATTTTTAGTCTTGGGGTGTTCGGAGGAAAAAAAAATTATTTTAAGAAGAAGTGGAATGTTTTGGACTTTTCTTTGCTGCTTACGTTTTGGCTGGACTATTCTTTGAATTCTAGCTTTAATCTTCAGGTTCTTAGGGTGTTAAGGATTTTGAGGCCTTTAAAAAGCATCAGTAGTTTGAAGGCTTTAAGGATTATTATTGTTTCGATTGGGACTTCTATTAGGCCTTTGTCGGCTGCTATGAGTTTGTTCTTGCTTTTTATTTTGATTTTTGCAATTGGAGGTATGCAGTTATGGTCAGGTCTCTTTTACTACAAATGCATGGACCTAAATTCAGGAGTGATCCGTTCATCCAGCTGCGGTAATTTAATCTGCCCGCCATCTGAAGAATGCGTTCGAAGTTTAACCAACCCAGGTTCAGGAATCGTGAACTTCGACAACATATTTTTTGCATCACTAATAGTTTACCAGTGCATAACTTTAGAAGGTTGGGTAGAAATTTTAAAAATAACTGAAAAAACCTTCAGCAATCTAACAATCCTTTACTTCCTTCCTCTCGTCTTCATCGGTTCCTTAGTCTTCCTGAACCTTTTCATGGTGATAATCAAGTCAGCTTTAACAAAAACAATAATAAAAGGTCAGAATTCAAAGAAATCCTCAAATAACTGGATCGATTCAAGACAACTTTCATCAAAACTTGCTGAAAACGGTGAAAATCAAGACTTTTCACCCTTTAGAAGCGATATCCCTAACCCTCAATATTCCGAACTGCGAATCGATCATCAAAACGACGGAGTAGAACGAATCACCTGCGACTTAAACAGTAAAAAGCCAAGTGACTTACAAATCGATTTTTCCGAAAAATTTCAATCACTTCTCAATTCAAATTCTGTAAAAGTCGAGAGTTTATTTCAAAGAATGAATTCAAAACTTCCCATCTCTAAAGTAGCTCTGGACCAAGTGACTCAAGGTGACCAGCTCTTTAAAACTAAAGTCATTTTAAAGGAATTTTTACTTTGGAATAGCTCAAGTTTAGACATCAAACCAATAAACAGAAGTTTAACTCTTGACAACTTCGCCAGGGTGCCCAGCAGGACCTTTTTACATAAGTTGCCTGAAGAAGTTATGGAAAATCCTATCAGGACCTGGGACCACAACTTGACCCGAGAAGTTCTGAATGAAAGCTTTGCAGGACCTGTTTCTGACTTTAAAATATTCAGCAAGTTGACTTTAAAGTACAATGAAGAAGCTGCTTTTGAACTGATTAATCAGAAAGTTTCTTTTTTCTGTAAAAAACTAGAAAAAATCGAAGAAGAAACAAGGTATATTGAAGGGATCTGGTCAGGAAGAGAAGTTTCAGAGATAAGCAGTGTTCAAGTGATGACTAGTTTAAACAACATGAAATTTCGTATTTGGAACAAGAACATTTGGGGAATTTTTGAAAAGTGTCGATTTCCTTTACGAGTTTTTATTGAATCTAGAACTTTTAACATTTTACTGATTTTCAGTGTATTGGCGAATACCTTGGTTTTAAGTATCGATCATTACGGGATCACTGAAGAGATGCAAACAGTTCTGTTAAACATCAATCTAGGCTTTACTTATATTTTTATTTTTGAGATGTTTTTGAAAGTACTGGCGCTTGGGTTGCAAGGGTACTGTAAAGACCTGATGAATCTTTTTGATGGGTCGATAGTTGTTCTAAGTATCGTCGAGTTGTCATTCACATCAGGCACCAAGTCAGTCTTAAGTGCTTTTCGAACGGCTCGGGTCTTTCGCTTGTTTAAAGTCTTAAGAATCTTACGAGTTGCCAAGCTTTTTCGTTACCTGCACTCAATGGCTCATATCATCGCAGTTATCAGCAAGTCAGTCACTCGTTACATGTACATCGGCCTTCTCTTATTTATCCTGATAATGGTCTACACTATTCTAGGAATGCAAATCTTCAGTGGCAAGTTCAAATCATCAACAAGAGCGAATTTTGACTCTTTTCACGCAAGTCTTCTCAGCACTTTTCAAGTCTTGTCAGTTGAGAACTGGCAGAGCATTTTTTATGCAGCGATGAATTCTGACGCTGGGTATGTCAGTTGTTTGTATTTTATTTCTTGGATTGTTTTGGGAAATTATATTATTTTGAACTTGTTTCTAGCGATTTTACTTGAAAATTTCTCGGAAAATAACGTTGAAGATGATGTTAAGGAAAGGAAGGAAAGGATCTTTGAAGGTCATTCTATTAGGATGTCGAAAAGACTACAGAGAAATTTGAGAATGATTGATGAAATGAATAGTGATAGTGAAGATGAACAGAATTTAAATCATTCTCAATCAGTGAAAAATACGATTTTAGCAAATCCTGGAAAGAGTCTTTTTTTATTTTCAATTGAGAATAAATTTAGAAAGTTCTGCATTTTTTTGTCGTTTTCTCAGATTTTTGAGTATTTTATTTTGATGATTATTTTAGTGAGTAGTGTAAAACTGGCAGTTGACACTTATTTGTCAGATGAGATGATTAGTAAACTTGACGTGATTGACAAGATATTTTCTGTGATATTTTTCCTTGAGTTTCTGATAAAAATCATCAGTCGTGGGTTTATCTTCGGCGACTCTTCTTACATGAAAGACAAATGGAACTACATCGACCTAGTCGTCGTCCTTTCTTCAATATTCGACTTCGCTTTTGCCAACATTCAAATTTCCCACATAAAAGTCGTGAGACTTCTAAGAACTCTTCGACCTTTCCGGTACATAAACTATAACAACTCTATGAAAATCGTAGTTATTTCATTACTTCAATCTATTGTCGCTATTTTAAACGTGATAATAGTCCAAGCTATCGTTGTTTTGATGTTCGCTATTTTAGGAGTTTCGTTATTTGCAGGAAAACTTTACATTTGTAAGGAAAATCAAAGTTTTGATAGAAATTTATGCGAAAAATCTGGATTTTCTTGGCAGGTTCTTTGGCCGAATTTCGATAATGTGTGGAATACTTTTATTACTTTGATGATTCTTAGTTCAGAAGAAGGGTGGCCGGAAATCATGTACTCCGCGATTGACGCCACTGATGTGGACAAAGCGCCTGTAAAGGACTTCAACCCAAACGTTTCTTATTATTTCGTGATTTTTATCACGATTTCTTCTTTTTTCTTCATGAACCTGTTTGTTGGAGTCGTTTATGAGAAGTTTAATGAAGCTAGAAAACATGAGTCCTCACTTGCAGCGTCTATTTTAACTAAGGAGCAGATGACTTGGATTGAAATGCAGAAACTTATTATTAAAGCTTCTTCTGCTGGTGGAAATTGTCAGACACCTTCTGGGAAAATTAGGAAGTTTTGCTTTGGGGTTATTGAAAGTAGTTATTTTGAAGTGGTTGTGGTTTTTGTTATCATCTGTAATATGATTTCTATGGCAATTGTGTATGAAGACGCGGGAAAGGACTATTTGTATGCTCTTGATACTTGTAATTTGATTTTTACGTTTTTTTTCTTGGTAGAAGCGATTTTTAAGGTCGTTGGATTAGGGTTGAGGAGATACTTTTCGAGCTTTTCTAATGTTTTTGATTTTGGTGTGGTTATTATTTCGTTTGTGGATATCTTTTTGACGTTTATTCTTGGATCTAGTATCATCTTATTGAGAAAAGGGCCTCAGCTAATTAGGTCGATAAAGGTTTTTCGAATATCGAAGTTTATACGTTTGTTTAAAATACTCAAACCATTAAAAAAGCTACTAGATATAATTTTTTACTCATTACCTGCTTTTGGAAATGTGATGGCATTGCTTGTGCTGATTTTCTACATATATGCGATTTTAGGCTACCATTTTTTTGGAACCTTGAATTCTGCGAGGTTCGCTAGTTTTGGACTTGCCATGCTTACTTTGTTCAGATGTACAACTGGCGAGGACTGGTATAAAATCATGTTTGAATGTGGCAAGGCTCAGGGAATGGTACTTGCTGAAACTTACTTTCTGAGTTTCATGATTCTTGTTGTTTTTGTCATGCTTAACTTGTTTATCATGGTTATTATACAGTCTTATGAAGAATATGATAAAAACCCGCAAACTGTAGCTTTTATATTTGAGCAGGCAGTCTATCCCATCAAAACCATCTGGAACCTCTTCTCAAAGGATCAAAAAGGAATACGAGTTCAAATCAGTGACCTTCCTGAAATAATGAAAAACTTAAATGAATTCGGGATAAATTTCAACACAGACCACTTAAAAATAATGAGATTTCTTAAAGCTCTTCAAATAGAAACTGATAAAGAAGGATTTATTTATTATAACCAGTTTCTTTTCGCAATATTAAAAAAAAAGTTCTTGAAAAAAGACTCAAATACTTATTTTCGCAAAATTGTTGGAAATGAAGAAAAAAAAACAAAGTCAATCATCTCGAAACTAACAAAAAAACAGCAGAAAAAATATTGGAAGCAGAAGATTTTAGAAGATCATAAAGAAACTTCTACAAATTTCTTCTTAGAAAAAATTTTGCTTAAAAGTATTTTGAAAGGGTGGAGAAATTATGTAAGAGGAGTTGTAGAAAGTAGAAAGTTAGGTTATACCCAGTTTAGTATCACTCCTAGAGACCCTGATGAGGATTTTCCTGGAGATAATACTGTGTTTGAAGAAAGATTATGATAGTTTTAATAGTATTTAAAGGAAATTAATGAGGGATTGAATATATTTAAGTATTTGCATGGTATAATAATATAAAGTATTAGACTTACTTAAACCTAAAAAATAATGAATTATTCATGATTAAACCTAATTAAGCAAAAGGACTCGCAATCAAATCGATAAATATCATTTGTCATGGTATAGAAATAAGCATATTTCCCTCGAACCGCGGGTTTACTTGTTGTCTGTTCAAAAGAGCATAAACAACTATGAACTGTCCAATTAAAAAGATCAGATTTTCCAGCAATATAAATTAATCTGTTCATCAGTAAAATAATATTATTTAAGTAAGGTATCAGAATATTGCTATATGAAGTTTTTACATGATCACAGCATTTCAAGTAATTATTTTCCTTTATGTCATAAGCATATAAAAAGTCAGTATATCCTGAAATAACAATCTTTCCTGAAACGCTGACTGTGCTAGTATCTTGCTGAAAGCTAGGTAAACCCGCAATAGGAACCCAAGATTCATTGATCAAATCAAAATAATGAGATCTTTTCATGATACTTGTGCTGTACCCTCCAAAAACATATACTCGGTTATTCCAGTACTGTGCAGAAGCACAAGACCTAGGAACCCCCTTCGGTAAAATCTTGACACATCGATTTTCCACATTAATCAAAAACGCTTCACTTTTATCATTAATCGAATGCCCTCCATAGCAAAAAACCGATTTACTATTAACAAAGCAAATCGAAGCCAAACATCCCTGAGTTTGAATCGATTCTACTTCAAACGATTTAAAACTCTGTTTAAAAGCATCAAAATGTACGATTTTATTCGAATTTCTAACAAAAAAGCAAAGGTTTCTATTAACAAATCTCTCATGATTGTCTTTCGAGTAATAATTATAAATTTCCTGAAAATATTTCAAGTTTCCTTTAAGCTTCGTTCCAAAAGCTCTCAAATTTTCATTTCTAAAAAACTGAGTCTTCAACTGCATCAAAGTTTCGTAAACCTTTTCTTCTGTTGCAAGTTTTTCTGTTTCAGGTGCTGAAAAAACTCGATTATTCTGAATCAGTTCTTTTAAGTTCCATTTCAGTAGTTTTTTGTAACCTGATAGTTTTTTTATCGAGTCTTCACTCATTTTCATGATTTTTTGGGTAAGGACTTTGATTTCCGAAAGGAAATCGTCACTTTCTTGGATTAAATCTTGAAGAAGAGTGATTGACTTGCCTTTTTCACTTGTTGGAATGAAGAGAAATGCTGATTCTAGGTCGTGTGTTGATTCATCTTCTGAGGAGTGAAGATCTGCGTGAAATTTGCAGAAAAAGTCGAGTTTTTTACATTTGCAGTAGAATTCTGGAATGTCACTGCATGACCCATAAGAACAAATTAGACTCATTTTTATGATTGGAATTGATTGACAAGAGGATTAGGGAAAAATGGTTTAGTATTATTTTGGATTTGAATTGGGATTTAATTATTGTGAGGAATTTTATTCAAGGGTTTTAGATTTAGGGATTATTTGTTTTTAGACCTTTTTGATGAATGAAACTTATCAGGGTTATAAATTATTGGATTAGAAAATTGGTATTTTTAGATACTTTGAGTAATGTCTTTGAGTTTAGTTTTTAGATTTAATCTGGGTTTAGTTTTGAGAACTTTATTATTTGGTGAATTTGTATGGGTTTAATTTTTAGAGTAGTGATAGGAATTCTTTGATTATCAAGTTTATAATTTTGAATAGATTTTTTGGAAGACTGAAATTGGAATTTGTTAAAAGTGATTTTTAGAATAAAGTTTAAACCATGCTTATTTCAGCGCATTTTAATTATCAACAAGAATTATTATATAAGAGTTAGCTTCAGTATATTTTCTATCGGCGATGATAACAAATGCTACTTTCCAAATTCTTTTTACTATTTCCTGAATAAATTCATCAGTTTAAAAACCTAATTGGATTTAACTATCTAAACAGCTAAAATTTTATGGTAGAATACCTTTTGCAATACAAATTAGTTCTTTTACCCTGAAGTAAGTAAAGAAATTTATTTATTTCTTTGTTGAGACTGATATTTTTAAATATTTTACAGAATCTACCTTTTGTTGATTGTATCAAGACTGGATTTCAATAATTGTTTTAAGTCAAGATTTTTTTTAGAGACCTCGAAAATAATAAAGAATTTAGAAAAATTACTTTTTATTTGTGAACCCCTTTGAAAAAAATCTTTGTTACAATCAGAATTATTCCTTTGCATGGAGCTGCCAATTAATATAAAGTGTGTTAATGATGATAGACATTCTAGAACTCCTCTTTATATAATCCAAATTTGTATAATGGATTGATAATGAATGAGATATTTTTCAGAATTTTTTATAATAGTCTGGCACCAAAAACTCAAATTTACAACCCTTAAGTTTTCCTAAACCTAAGAAACTTTTCCAGATCCAATATTTTCATAAAAAAAGTCGAGTTATTTTCAGAGAAAATATTTTTAGTTAAAAGATATTCATTTCAATGATGAAGTCAAATCAATTAATCATTTTCATTTAACCTCAGTACTCAAATAAATTTTTCAAGAAAATATAGAAGCAGTAAGACTTGCTCAACAATTTTCACCACTTTTACTGAAAGTATTGAAAAATCCTAATAATTTTGTGATAATTACCGGAGAGGTTATATGTAATAATAATCATCAAGTACATTTCAGTATATTTATCATCTCTTTCAAATAAATCAAAATCTGAAAACCGTGATGAAATTCACAGAGCATTCCCAAATGCTCTAAAGTTCTAAACTAATAAATCTGTGCCAGCTGATGTAGAATAAATTTATTTTTATCAATTTCTTTAATCTTCCTTAAAAAAGCAATCCCATCATATACTTTAAAATTTTGTTTCTTTTGTCTAATTTTGAATGATTTAAACGCGATCATTAAATCCAAATTTTTTTTTTCAATATTAAAGTAAAAATCCAAGAACAGAAATAACAGCAAGAAAGAGACTTCAACCCTAACAAGATGCACCAAGTGTCAGATGATGAAATTATCAAAAAAGCAAATCAAAGACCCGAAAAATGAAAATCTTCTCAATCATCTCGAAAACTTTAAGTCCAAGCTGAAAATTTTCAAATTTTTTTTTTAATTTGCTTCTTGTTAAGAATAACTTTAAAATCATCTTACATTAATTGACCTTAGCAAGACTCGGTACTTGGAGAAAGGACTTTGAGACATTCATGATTAACACATAAGATAAGTAAAAGAATGAAGAGGCAGATGCATGTTGACAGGACTTGGATAAGAAGATAATTTTTATAATCCTTATCATCTACATCTTTCTAGTGTTTTCAATCCCTAGGCGACTAAGAAAGGTGAACTCTTCAGATAAGCCAAACAACCCACTAAAAAAATCAATTATTTTCAACCTTTTCAATTTCCAGTCTTTTTTCACAGATAAGCCAAGCCTGATTCAATCTCCTTCAAACTTTCCAATCCCTTTTCTAAAACTGCATAAAACTCCTCCAATAAACTATATTCCATATTAACCCAAAAAAAATACTATAATTCTAATCAATGATTCCATTCAAGCACCATCAATCCTTTCTAGAAACCCTTGAATCAACTGAATCAATTCCATTAGAAGTGACATTAAATCTGCTCCAAATTCCTCCATCAAGTCGTCGAGTGAAAGACATAAACATGTTAAGACTCCTAACACGAGATGTAAAATTTTTCAAAGACCAGTCTGAAAATTCAGACCTGATCCATTTCGAGTCATGTCAGTCAATGAAGTACGAATTCTGCGCAAACAAACAAGTAAGACCCACTCAGATAGTCTTCAACTTCGGAGAAGTCGGGCTGAAGTTCTTCATCATCATCAACGGGAAGGTGGAAGTCCTGATCCCTATCAGTCCAAATCAAATGATTCAAGTCGCAATCTTGTCCGACGGGAAGTCCTTCGGCGACTTGGCTCTTTTGAAAGACGCTCCAAGAAACGCGACAATTTCTTGTTTAACTGACTGTCACTTTGCAGTACTCAACAAATCTGACTATCTGAGAATCTTAGGAAAAATAGAAGTTCAAAAAATTAACCTTTTTGTTGACTTGCTTCGTGAAATACCAGTTTTTAAGTCTTGGGGAAGAAGAAATATTGATAATTTGTATCATTTTTTTAAAAATTTGAAATTCAGTCGAAATAATATCGTCTTTGCACCGAATGAACAGGCGAGTCATTGTTTTATTGTCAAGGCTGGAGAGTTTGAATTGAGTAAAAAAGTGAAAATCACGGGGAAAAAAGGAAGGTTTAACTTAAAAGTCGCGATTTTGACTAGAGGTGAGATGTTTGGAGAGGATGATATTTTGTTGGGAAGGAATAGAGAAATGACTTGTAGGTGTTATTCTACGAATGGCGAACTTCTTGCTATTACGGCAAAAGACTTTTTGTTGAAAGTTAGAACTGATGAGTCTATTGGGATCATTAATAGCAATCAGATGCAGAAGAGGATTATGAGAGAAGTTAAAGATAAAGACTTTCAACGAATTTTAGACTTGAAGTTTGATAGTCAGTGTATTGATTTCGCTGAAAGGATTAGAGATGATTTGAAGGTTAGGAGGAAAGTTTTGTATAGTGATTTAAAGAAAAAGGGGAAAACTAAACAGCTGGAATTAACTGAAAAAGATATTCGGGGAATCAGGGAAAGGGCTTTTGGAAAGTCGGCTGATAGAATGTTTATTGTTTTGAATAGACCTGCGCAGTTTTCCCTTAGGACACCTTCTCCGTGTTTGAGGAATAAGTATCGGAAACGCAATCAGTCGGAAGCGAATGAGACTTGTTTTGATTATTGAGTTTTAAGATAATTTAAAGGAATTAACATCAAGTTATCACTAGTTATAGATAAAAGTAATATTTTACAGGATATTAACGAAAAGACATCATATAAACCTCCTTTTTCTGCATCTTTTTTACATGACTTGATCTTAAAAACTTCCCAGTTAATCTTGAAGTGAGATTTTGAGTATATGAACTGATTCTATTTAAAACTTTTCCATGAGTGAAATTTTTCTCATTTTTAACAATACTTGACTGAGAATTCCTCATAAGACTGATTGATTCCCTGCTTTTCTTTAAAATCTTATCATTTTCTGGACGTTCTATCATTTCTTGCCGAGATTCAATTAATCCTCTCTGATTACTTCGTGTTCTCCAAAGAGTTTTCTGATATTTTTCAAATTTATCAACAGAAGGTTTCATCAATTTAATAGTAAATTCGTATTTTCTGCTAAAATTTCTCATTAAAATCTTCCTTTCTCTTGTCTTAAATTCAATACTTTTCAAGAAATCAGCTCCTGAATCTTGATAAAGACTAAAAAAATTAATCAAATTTTTTAGAATTTCAAGATTTTTTTGATTGTTTTCTGGAAAATTTGAAGAAATTGCGTTAATTAAAATGTTTAAGTATTTTATCAAAGATTCTTTCGCAATTTTTGAATCTATTTGTGACTTTAGGTTGAAATAGTTGAAGATTGATCTAGATGAAATCACTGATGAGGACTGAGAGTCTATTGAAAGCTTTCGAGGTGAAAAAGATTCAGTTTTATGAAAAGCTTCGAGTTTATCAGTCCAACTTTTGAAGGAATTAAGAACATTTTTCAGTCTTTCTCCTAAAAATATCTTGATTATTGAAATGTTTAAATTGAAACAACGAACTTTTGGAAGTTTTTCAAGAGAATTTAGAAAATTTTTACTAAATTCCCAGATTTTATTAAAACTTTTTCGAATTTTTACATCGAAATTGCTTAAAACTTGGAGTTTTTTTTCTATTTTTTCATGTTTTTGATCGGTTCTTGAGCTTTGACAGATTAAAGAAACGATATTTTCAAGTACTTTAAAGTGTTTTTCTGCTGAAACTTGAAAAATAGTAAAGATCTTGATGACCTGTTTACATTTAGCCAAGATTTTCGCATAGCAATTTAAAATCCTTGAAAAATGTTGAAATTCTCTGCATTTTCCTTGTAAACAATCAGAATCCAGGTAAAAATTATCCGAATCCAAGTAATTCATATTCGAAAACCTTAAAATTCCTTCATCTCGATCACAGGATTCATCTTCAACCCATAAAAACTCAGATAATTCAGTATCAGTCGTAAATGCAAAGTCCTTCACTATTCCTTCCACATCCAAAACTTCCTTTTCAACAAACCCAGAAAGTTCCAAGCAGAACTCTCTAGCTTCTTCACTAAAAAACTCTAAATTTTCCTGACATTTAACAAAACTTGAATCAAGTTCTAAAGCAAGTGGTTTACAATTTTCAATCATTTTACAGTACTCAATAAGAATATTCGCAGAAATGACAGCCAACCTTGAAAATTCTTTCTTTTCTTCAAATTTTTTTGAAATTTTCATCAAATCTGAAGCAGATCCTGAAACAAATCCAATTAAATCAAAGAGATATTCTTGAAAATTTCTCATTTAATTTATAACTAATTAACAATTATTATCTATTTATACTATTCACTCTGAAACTGGTTTGAACTACAAAAAGTAAAAGCCCTGTCAAGTCTTTTCCTTTCAAAAGCATCAATAAGTGGATTTTTCGGATTTTCTAAGGATTCCATTTGTTCCTCTCGCCCTTCAGCAACACAAATAAGCCTATCCAAGCTTTTCTTGAGAACATCAGCCTCTTGAAACACGTCTCCTCTTACTAATGAGAAGCTTGTTTGACAGTAACTCGACGACCACTGCACTTTTACCCTGCCAGCGACGAAGTCGCTGGCCAACCCACAAAGAATCATATCTTGGCTTTCTTTAGTGCTAGAAACATGTTCATCCATTTTCTCTATTGAGTAACTTGAGTTAATTTTTCCTATCTTTGAAATAGGATCTAGTTTTTCATAGCAAGTTGTAACGAATTCAACAGTTGCTGGAATTTGTTCTGATTCTGAAGCTTTTGCAATTGAGATTAAAGTATGGAATTCATAAACGGTCTTCTCGCTTGAATAGGTGAAGATGAAACCGTTTGAACCGACAGGTTTCATGTCGATGAGAAGAATGTCCCACTTTTTACGTTCTGAAGGAACTGTTAAGATATTGATTATTTTTTGTACAGAGGATTCAACGATGATCTCTCCAGAGATTTCTAGTTGTCTTTCAATGAACCTGAACTTTACACTCATGTTTTCAGTGGAGATCAGTGGGCGCCATGATAAGATTTCGAGTGATAATTGCTGGTCTGGTTGCTTTGTTTGCATTCCCCAGTTTCTATATACAAAAATGGCGTCTTTGTCGTTTAAGAGCTGTTTAGGTTTTACTAGTTCGTTGAGAACTGGTGATCTGCAGTTCTCTTCGTATATCTTGCATAATTTATACACTTGTAATTGACTGTCTACAAATTTTTTCTTTGTCAAGTAATCATTTAGGTTCATTTCTCTTAGAAGGTAAATATCGATGTTTGCAAATACCTTACAAACACAGGCAAAGTCCTTGAAATAGTCACTTGAAGTTAATTTACTTAGAACGTCAACTACTTTACCTCCACATAAATCTGATCCACATAAAGGCAACAATGCTTCAAGAAGTTTTTTTAAAACAGCATCAGAGACTGTTCTTTTTCTTGAGAAAAACATGAAACAAAATTTATCGATTTGGTTCAGTTTGTTGTTCTTGCATCCTGAAAGCTTTTCAATGAAGTCTAAGACGTAGTTTTCATCAGGTTTCGCCGAGGCCGATAACTCGTTTTGAATAGTTTCTTCACTTAAGTTCAAGAAATCCATAATTTTTTTAGATAAGCTCGAATGTTTCACAGCAAGTTGAAGCCAACGTTCTATCTTTTCACGTCGCTTTTCAGTTAAAGAGTCTCGGTTTTTCATTAGTTTTTTTCCTGGAAAGTTGGGAAGGTAGATATCAAGAGTCTCGCAAAGAGGTTTTAGCTGATTTTTAGTTACTTTTTCTGATAATTCTCGAAGTTCTGAATAGCGCTTTAAAGTAATCATTTCACAAACTCCTGGAATATTCGTGTGGATCTCGTAAAGCTATTTAGGAGGTACTGTAAAGGTGGACCCGAAGAAAGAGTCTGATTTCTTGATTTGTGTTTTTGGGATTTTGATTTCACTTTTTATGCCTTCCATTTATTAGCATAAGACTGGGTGTTAGGGTGTTAGGGTGTTAAGGTGTTAACTAAAGCCCTTCATTTTATTTCATGCTTAACTATCTAGAATCTAAACTAGAAGAGAAAGCTCGTGCTCTTTAAGATGTCCTTTCAAAGTAGCTATCACTTCTTTGCTACCCTTTCCAGACACTTCAAGTCCATATATCGCTTCCCTGACATCATCATAATCAAGTGAGAAATGATGTCGAGCTACTTCATTTTCCAGTCTTTTCCACAGTTGTTCACTTCCCTGGTTAACTCTGCAAAGTCCCCACAATAGCTGTGCGGCTTCTTTTTCACTTAAGTACCTGACAAGTCCTTCGCCCATGAGTTTTTTTTCAATCAAGTCCCAGAATTCTTGATTAGTTTCTCCTATTTCAGCCATATACCTTGTAACTCGAAATAGATCAGTAATCACGTGTCTGTTATACTCAGCGATAATGGTCTTCACATGTTTGCAAATCTCAGGCCAATGCTCGTCGAGGGGCAATTGAAGAGAGCAGATTGTTAGAAGTACGTCTCCAATTACTTTTGGGGGAATCTGTCCTTCGTTCACTTGCAGAAACTCGAGGCTTTGTTGGCAATTTATGAAGTTTGGCACCATGCTAACCATCATGTCATGCTTGTATATTGGAAGGTCGCGAGGACGGAAGTAAAATCGCTTTAAAAATGTTCCAAGTCTTAACATTTTTAATGGGCTGCTTTAGGATTTTGATGAGAATAAAAGGTTTAGAGTGGGTAGGTTGCATTTAGACCTAGTTTATATAGAAAAGTGAATTTATATAAAATCTCTGGAATTTTAATATTCTTGATTTTTACAATTGATTAACTGAAAATTTTTTTATTTCTGAGTTTTTAAGATTGAATTTTCTGGTGACTTTGTTTTGGTAGTCACTCATTTCCATTCAAAATAAAATTTATCAAAAAAGGTAATAAATATGGGTTGCAATCAATTTTCAAAGACTCAAATCATCATTTCTATAGTTCCCAAGTCACAGTCATCAGACATCCTGAAAACCGAAACACAAAATACAATGAGTTCCACAAATATTCTATCTCTCAATCCTTCCTTGAAGCCAAACACAAACTATCTGAAACCTTGCTTGAAGTTTAAACTAGAGAAGCCCTTCAGTAAGTTCATAGTTGACGACCTTCACTTCTCAGACCAACTTTCACTGATGACTCTAAAAGTACGAAAATTCTGGATTTTTTTGACAGCGTTTCAAAATAATTTCGAAAAGCAAGTTCATTCAGTTTGCATCAAAAATTATTCAATCAAAGAAGGACTAATCGTTTTGTCAGTCTTGGCAGTCTCAAGGTCAGGTCTCAGTTCTTTGAACTTCAGCAGGTCTCTTCCTTTCGTCGACTTTCCTAAAGATTTGGAAAAGATTCCTTTGTTTAAAGCTTGGAAAGAAATGAATGATTTTTTAGCTCTTGTCAATCGAAAAAAAATCATTGAAAAAATTAGAGGATTTGAATCAAAATTTCAGGAATTTTTTCTTGTCAATGATTTTAAAAGTAGCTGGTATGCTAGGAAAGGTATTAAGTTTGGAAAAGAGTTTTGTGAAGGTGTTGATAGGTGGATCGATGGGGTGAAAGAGTTCGTTAAACAGTTTGAAGTTTTGAAGGGGATTATTTTAGCTGGAGCTGCTGAGGTTAATGTCAGTGGGTTGACCTTGGGATCACAAGTTGTGCATATGTTAATTAATAAACTAGAGAGATAATTGGAAGAAGTTAAGGTATGTAGTTTGAATAAGAT
The DNA here is from genome assembly GCA_006503475.1 of Stentor roeselii. Taxonomy (NCBI): domain Eukaryota; phylum Ciliophora; class Heterotrichea; order Heterotrichida; family Stentoridae; genus Stentor; species Stentor roeselii. The sequence continues at coordinate 45,960 of RSEH01000171.1, read as the reverse complement.
TTTATTGTTGCTTTGTTGTTTAGGATGTAGTTTGAATAAGATTTAATTGTTATTGTTAGGATTTGTATAGTTTGAATAAGATTTAATTGTTGTTGTTAGGATTAGTAATGATAGTAAATTGCATCTTATGGATGTTGTTAGTTTCTTATACTTTGATTTGATTAGACTTTCATTGATTCTTCAGTTTTGTTTAGAAGATTGATCATCAGATTTTAAATTAACAGAATATTTATTTTTACCTATTTGAAGCTGATAAATATGTTTCAAGTTTTTGAATATTGAGATTCTATTCTGGAAATTTTTAAATATTAGCAACAGACAAGGATTTCAAATGTAAATATCCATTCATATCAAATAAATCCGAATTTCTTTCAAACCCATTTATCAAGTCCTAGAAATCAAACTGTAATCCATTTACTAATCATTAAACTCTAATCAATCAAGTATCCATAAACCTACATTATTTAAATCGTTAAGAATTTAATATAAGACGGAAGAATTTCAACAGTGACTTCCTTCCCATACCTAATTTCTCCATCCAAGTTAAAAACCTCATGATTTCTAGTTTTCATCTCAAATTTCTTCCCCTTTTGATAAGAAACACACTCTCTCGAAACATGCGAGCCAAAACGACTCATGGCTGCCATGAGCCTAGCAGTTTCAATTTTCCCAACAAACTTCACAATCTGAATATCAATAAATCCATCATCGAACTTCCCATGAGGAAAAACGATTTCATTTCCATAAAAATTCTGCGCTCGATGATTTCCGATAGTAACAGTTAAAAACTGTCCAGCATTCCTCTGATTTCCAGTAAAAAATTCACAATCAAAAGACCTCCAAGGTGCACAAAGCCTTAAGACACTAGTCAAGACATATCTAAAAGGTCCTAAAATCCTGTATTTTTGAGCCCTTTCTGAAATATCACTGACAAGTCCCCAAGAAACAGCAGTAGTGCAAACAAAAAGCCTTCCATCAAGAACCACTTTCATCAAATCGAATTTCTTGACTTTTCCATGTACAACTGATAATAAAGCACTATTCATTGATTTTCCTGTCAGTTCACAAGATAAGGCATTTTGAGATCCTACAGGAATTATTCCAAAGATAAAATTTTGAAGATTGTCTTTTTTATAAAGTTCTGTTAAAAGTTCTTGCATTGTTCCATCACCTCCTAAGACCAAGATATGTGAAAATGATGAAAGTTGTTCTGTGTTAAAATCTGAAAAAAAAGAAGCTGAGGTTATTTCGAAGACTTTGAAAGGAATACGAGAAAAATCTAAAATTTTTGATAAGATTTTGTTGAATATTGAAGGACCTTGCTTTTTACCGCTTATTGGATTTAGGAATAATGCAAAGGATTTTTCGTTGATGAAGATGTGGGAATTGATGAAGAGTGAAAGTGAAATTAAGTCTTCTGGGAAGATTGGATGAATTTTGTAGATCTTTAGTTTGTCTTTCACCCGGTTGAAGACCATCAGATGGAGTTTATCGAGTTTTTGTTTACTGCCGATGATGTCTTCGAAGGGAAAAATGAAGGTTTTAGAGGATTTTTCCCAGTAAAGGTAAAGTTCAGTTGCAATTAACCGGCAATGAAAAGTCTTCTTGAAGACCACATCGATTTCCATGAGTTAATAATAAAGAAAATGCTCATGTTTAATTACACTTAATTATTTTCATTTTTCCAGACAATTACGGCAGTATTTTTAAGAATCGATAACAGAAACTTGCCGTTTTTAGTAAAGGCGAAACTTTTAACCTGCTCTTGATGCAAAAGAACATTTTTTTCTTGAATTTTTTCAAAAATATTCCAGAATCTGATAGTAAAATCATCTCCAGATGTTACAACTTTCACATCATCAGGAGAAACTTTAACAATTTCAACATAACCGAGATGTCCTTGCATGATACCCTTGCAATCTCCAGAAGAATGAAACAACTTGACAGTCCTATCAACAAATCCAGCAACAAAAAAATCTTGTTTAACACAAATACAGCTTACCTGATGATATTCTTCAAACTTCCTCACAGAGACTTCCCCATCATTTAAATTCCAAAAAAAAATTTCATTTTCTGTGAAAAATTTTGCAGTATCTTGTTTCAAACTTAAACAAAAAACATTCTGAGAAATTTCAACAGTCTTCAAAACAGCTGTTGAATCAACATCAATCAAAGAAATAACTCGATTCAAGATAACTGCGAAAAGTTGAGATTTTCCTTCAAGCTTTAACAAAGTAATTCTTTTCTGAAGAAAAACCGATTTAAAACTAATAAATTCACCAAGTCTCCTAAAATGAACAGTCCCTCGAGAATCGCCAGTCACGATAAGATCTTCAAAAGTATCAAGTGCGGAGACATCTCCTAAATGATCTTTAATTTTTTTCAATGGTTCTAAAGTTGACAACTCAAAAACTTGAACCATTCGATCAGCAGCTGAAGCGACCAGGTATTTAAAATCTGAAGTGAACTTGATACATCTGATTTTTCTGCTGTGACCTTGAAAAGTGCGCAGTAATGACCAGGTTTTTAATGAAAAAATTGCAATACTTTTATCATCTGAACCTGATGCGATGAACTGGTTGTCTTTACTGATGTTGATGCAAGTTATTGAACCTAAATGAAAGTGATGCTTGTTTATTTGTGCGAAAGTCTTGAAGTTCCAGACTCGCACTGAAGAATCATTGCTGCCCGTGACGATATAGAAAAGATCTTCTGAGCAGTCGATACAAGAAACTGCGTCGGTATGTCCTGAAACTAGCACCTTATGATTTTTCTCTAAGATCTTTAAAGATTCTTTTAAATCTCGACTTTTTTTCAGCTCTTCCATTTAATTAAAATTTATAAGTAATAAAATTTCATTATTATTGATTGAATTTTGATATGGGAGGAAAAGTGCCGAAAGAACAGTCGTTTAGTGAAAAGATTAAAGAAAAGTTGATCAATTTCAAAGCTCTTCATAAGTCAGGCCCTTTGGAAGACTCTCAAGAGCTGATATTTAAGTCACAGTTCAAAATGGTTGAGTTTAGAATACATGAAGGTCTCCTTTCATCTGAATCGCAGTCTTTGACACTTGATGACTCATTTTTAGTGATTTGCAGAAGTCAGCCTATGCTTGAATTGACGATTTTGGAAAGCTTTTCGAGGACTTTGCATATTTTGAAATTTGACTCGGTTTCGGTTTTTCAGGAGATAACTAGTCACTTATTTCTGTCGAAAAGACCGAAATGGACTTTTTCTACCTCCTGTCAAGAGTGTTTTAAAGATTTTTCGCTTTTCCGTCGTTGTCATCATTGTCGAGGGTGTGGAAAGAGCATTTGCAACGATTGTTCTTCATACTGTCGGCTGGATATATATGGGTACATCACCCTTCAGCGAGTTTGCGAAGACTGTATCTCACGTTCCTCAAGTCAAGTCGAGACAATCAGCGACCTACGTCGAACTAACTTCAACAGTTCCGTACACGAGAACCTCTACAACCTGGGCTACAACCAGTCATTAATAGAAATCTCCAAATAATTCCTATTTCCTACGTCAGAAACTCTAAATCCATTTCCTACGTCAGCAATTCCTTAACTCATTCCTACGTCAGAAAGTCCTTAAATGATTTCCTACGTCAGAAAAGTCCTTAAATTCATTTCCTACGTCAGAAAATATAAACATGAGTGATAACTTTGCAAGCTACGACCTCTACGCTGACCCTTACATGAACAGACTGAGGAACGAAGTCAACAAAGTAAAACTTTCCAAGCCTGAAGGTGGTTTCAAAGCTTCAGACTTCAGTCATTTCGACAGTCTTCATTACTGTGGGCACAACTACATCGAAGAGTTCTTCGAGCACATCGCAATTGGAACTCATTCAAAATGCGTCGAGCTCTGTGCTGGGAACGGGTCAACTTCAAGGTTTATCGCGGAAAGATTCAACCCGAATTTAACCGCCATTGATTTTTTACCCGCCTTCAACGATTTGCATCGACAGATGAATGAACTCTGCGGTTTTCAATACTCGATTGTTCAAGGCGACGCTACAAAGCTGGACCTTCAGGGATTAGGACTTCAGGGAGAGGCGGACGTGGTTTATAGTTTGCAGAGTTTTTATTATATTGAGAATAAAAAAGCACTTTTTCATAATTGCAATAAAATACTTAAACTTGGAGCAAGACTTTACATTGAAGATCATGTACTTGAAAATGATATTCCTTTGAATGATCAGGAAGAAGAAATAGCGAAAAAGTTTCAGTTTATTAGTAGACTGACTAGGACTCGATATTCTCAGCTGTTGGAAGAAGCTGGGTTTAGAGTTGATGAATATGTTTATCGCACTACTGAGTGGTCTAGGTACCTCTTTGAAAGGGCCGAACGATTTTTGAGGGATAAGGAAAAAATCATTCAGGAGTATGGACAGGCCTTGTGGGATACAAGGTATATCGCTGGAATTCATATCAGTTGTAGACTTTATCATCAGCTTGGAATGACGCTTGAAGAGGCTCAACTCGCTTATCCACTCACTTGTGCTGAGTTTGGAGAAACTGAATTTGAAAAGTGGGTCTGTGAAGTACCGTGTAAGTTTGGAGGAGCGTATATAAAAGCAACCAAAGTAAGGGAAGTTGAATAAATGTTAATCAATTAGTTCTTTGATGTTGAGTCTCAGTTGGGGAATGATGAGGTTTGGTTTTGCTTTTAGAGTTTTTTTTCATTTTTGAATAATTATTATAAGTAGATGTGCAGATGAGTAGAGATCGAGTGATTGATATTTAGATTTTTCATTTTCTGGGAGTAGATAGATATGAAATTAATCTAGGTTAAGTGATTTTATGATAAATGTGTAATGTTAATGAAAGATTTCGTAGAGAAGGAACTATATTATGATAGATGGAGTCAGAAAAACATTAGATGAACTAATAATCATATAATTGTATTATTGGATTAATTATTATGTATCCATCGACAAATGATTCAAGTATTTTTTATAGAGATGCTATTTTGATTATAGAGATACCGATGCAATTGAATAAGATTTAATATACGATATCATTGGAAAGCTTATACTATTACTGTTAAGGATTAATTTGATAGAAAAAAATTAAATAGATCTCTGGAATATTTAGTAGTAGAGATGGAAATATTCGGAATAAAACACGCAACAATTCAATACGTATTATAATAATAATATATATATTGTGAGATTATATGTTGTTATTTGTAAATAGATCTTATAGACCATAAAAAATCTTAGATATATTATAAAAATTTTAGACATATTATCCTTTATATTATTTTGACTGAAAAAGGTCCTCCAGACTATATTTTTTACATATGAGGGTTCTCCTAGCTATATTTTTTCAATCCCAAAGTAAAATATAGACTTTTTCATTCAAATTCGCTATACCTTTATATATAAACCGTATTAGTGTCTTAGTCAGTAACCATAAAGAATCATCCGAGTCACTCGTTCATTGTTTCCTTGTCTCTATTAACGACCATTACGAATATTACTAGCAATTCTAAGATGTCTACCATTTATTTTTAGGTATTACGGCTACCGTTCGCCTTCTTACTATGATTGCATGGTCACCTATACGGTAGTAGATAATTTCATATTTTTCAGAATTGTCTCGTCTTTGATTAAGCCTTCGTCTCTAAATTAAAAAAATTAGTGTTCCTTGCTTACCTAGCGAGTAGGCTAATACTAGGATTAACTGGTTCGATTTAGTCTAAAATGAATTTTTATCGAACTTACCTCTGGTGATTTGCCGCAGTGTTTGATCCATTCTGAGAGTATATTCTGAGCTAATTCATTAAGATCTCCTCAAATTAAAACATATAATCATGATTTTACTTTACTATAAGACACTTGAAATTTCAATAAAAAAACTTTAATAAAAATCTAGAAACCAACCTTTTCTAACAATTTAAAATAAAACACTCAAATTTCAATCATCCTCCTAAAATATCCTCAATATTTCCACCAATTCCCTAAAAATTAAATTCAACAAGATATTCATTTTTCCAAAAACTCCTCTCCTCTCATTTTCCACTTCCTGACCAAAAAATATCCCCCATTCCAAACCAAAAAAAAAATTAACTATAAATCAACTACCCCTCACTCGACCAAAGCACAATATTTTCATTAATCATAGCAAGTAACTTTTCCACATCTTTCCTCATCTGCCCATCAACAGAGTTCAAGTCACTGCTTCCATCTTGATAAGCCATTCTCGCCAACAACAAAGCCCTATCAGCAGACCTGATAATTTCATAAAAAAACACTGAAAAGTTCAGAGCAAGGCTAAGCCTAAGTAGATTTGAAGGCGGAAACTCAGTAAGAACAATCTCTGAGGCCTGTTCATAAGCGAAAAAAGCGTTTTGCACTGCAGAGACTCCAAAAATCTCAGAATTCTCAGAAATTGTTTGATATTCGGCTTGGTATCGGCAGTAGTCGCCTTTCATCTTGTAGAAAAAAGCCTTGTGTTCGAGACTTTTAGAGGATTTTATTTGGAAATCAGAAATTAAAGTCACTTCTTTGCAGATTTCTTCCATTTCAGCTTCTAGTTTTTTACGGTACCAGGAAATTACATGTTGACGGCTGAACTCTTTTTTTTCTAGGACGTAAACTGGATGCCAGACATTTCTTCGTGATTGAATCACTTTTTTGTAGCAGTTGTAAAATGACTGTCGTTCTAGAATTGAGAACTCTTTTGAGAGGGAGTATTTGGAATGTTGGCGAATTTCTTCGTAACGCTCTGAGTCTTCGTAAAGGTTGAATATAAACTCGTAGCTATCTTTGATCATTTTTCCTCATTCAATCATTTATTCAAATCCAAATTTCTAATACTAATGAACGACGAAGAAATCTTAGAACTACCTCCAGAAGAAAGACTAAAACTCTACCTCTCCCAAATGCAAGAATCTCGAGAAAAACACGAGCAGGCTAAAATCGAGTCTAAAAAAGCTCAAAAAGCTCAGAAAAAGAAAGAAAAGTTCTTAAAAAAGCAAAAAGAGCACAAATTCGACATCGACCCAAAATCTCGACCCAATTGGAAACTCGGAGAAAGACATGCAGGTAAAGATTTCTCTGAAAAAAATCAAAGTTACCTTCCAGTTGGAGACCTTCACGCAACTGAACTATTCAGAGCGACTCACCTAGTGCCGCGGACGTACGAATACCCTGAAAAGGCTTTTAAATTGACTAAAAATCAAGGAGATATGTTTGGAAAAGCGGACTTGAACATGCTCAGTCAAAGTGGAAAAAAAATCATTCAGGACAATATCAAAAAATTTGACAAGGAAGTGGAAAAAAGAAGAGTTGAAGAAATGAAGATTAAAGTTGTTGAGTTTGGACCTCGGTGGGAATGCAATAAAACTTATGGAGACTTCTTTAGTGTACCACCTACTGATCCTTATTACTTTTTCAAGAAGGACTTGAAGGAAGAGTATTTACAGGAAAAACCCTTTTTGAGGACTTCGAAGTATGGAGACGAATTTTCTTATCCTTAGTGATTAGTTGTTTAGTGAATATTGATAGATTTAATAAAATTCTAGATATATCAAGAGATAGTTTAAAGAATTTTGATAGATTTAATAAAACTCTGTATACATCAAGAGATAATTTAAAGAATTTTGATAGATTAATAAACTTCTGCATACATCAAGAGATAATTTTAAGAATTTTGATAGATTAATAAACTTCTGCATACATCAAGAGATAATTTTAAGAATTTTGATAGATTTAATAAAATTCTGTATACATCAAGAGATAGTTTAAAGAATTTTGATAGATTAATAAACTTCTGCATACATCAAGAGATACTTAAATAATCAAGATAATCAACCTGTAAACCAAAAATAACCTTTTTGTAAAACAAACATTCCATTAAATCCACTCTTATAAATGTTTCTTTTCTTACTTGTCCAACTCACTCTTGGAGAGATGTTCAAAAGTTTCGACGAGTATCTAAACCCAGGAGACATTTTCTACCCGACACTGAGTTGGAGTGCGACTCCAACCTTCCTGACAAGTAACCACGCGGGCGACAAGATAAACATAACTCTTTACTTTTACACGCAGGTTCCTTTGATAAAAGGTTACTTCGCAACTCTGGCCATCGGTTATGACACTCCCTTCGAGACTACTCTCGAAGAAGACCAATCCGCCATTGATGACAACAACTTGACCTTCTACAACATCATTTTCCCTACAGCCAAGACATACGGTCCTTTAAGATTAATAATTTATTCATCAAAACAAGGCCAAATCATTGCAAGTTGTGTCAGTTATGGGTCTATTTCAATCGCGCCTTCTCGACCTAGTCCAGGTAGTTTAAAAGTGATTCATTCTGATGTAAATTTCATGATTTTGCAAAGGACACAACTGGAGTTTTCAGTGAAACTCACACAAGAGACTGCAGATGATGATTACTTAGAACTTGATATTTCTGATGGATATGCTTTAGAAGAGAATTTTACTTTAACTATCCAAAGAAATAACCAGGAAATCGATTATTATAAAGAAGAAAATGGAAATCTTATCAATGTATATTTGGAAGGATTGGTTTTAGAAAAAGGAGATTCTATCAACATCACCATCAATGGCTTCAAAAATCCTTTGATGGATGGAATGAAGGTTTATTATTGGACTTTATGCTTTTACAGGTTTGGAACTCGCACTATCAAACAGTGGTTTAACGGCACTGGACCTGCTGAACCTTTAGTCTATCCGAGTGTCGTGATTACCTCTTGGAAGGCTTCGAATGGGGCTGAGAAAGTCGCTGTTGGCAGCACGTTGTACATGGACTTTAATTTCAATTTTAACGTAAAAAACTATATATTGCTTGGATGTCAAGTTTTTTTTGAAGGAGTTGATATTTCGACTAAGAGCTTTGCTGCAACAAGTGAAGATCAAAGCGATTTTTCTTTGAACACTGATCAAGGATATTGTGGAGTTATTTCTAATGTTAGTGATGATAGTTATGTCATGTGTACTACTAATGGGTCACTTTTAGTTGCTATTGTTTTGTTTAGTAATCAAAGCTCTGTTACTTATAGAGGGATTTTTAAGATTTTGAGTAAAAATGCAAATCTTCAGAAAATTGTTTTTTTTGAAAACCAACCTGATAATTCTTTGAGTATTGCGAGTCTTACGACTGAACTTAATAGTAAGCCTAATTTCTTTGAGGCTGGAAGTATTGATGGGTTTAGGGTTTATTTTGAAGATGAAGACTCGATAGTAACTAGTAAGATTGGAAGTGATGTGTCGAAGATATTGATAGAGTTTAATGGTCCTGTTAATATTGCAAAAGGAGAAAAGATAACTATTGCTCTTCCTCTTACTAAAGATTCTGGTAAACTTGAATATATTCAATATTATGATATTAGCTATACTTTAAAATCAACTTCAAATGATCAGAGTGGATCAGTAACAGCCACTGTTTATGATGATAACAAATTGGACATAACTTTACCTTTCAATATAATTAAAGATGAAAGTGTAACCATCACTCTAACTTCTAGTGAAACATTCATTCTTCCTTATATTCCATCAGACACTTTAACGAAATATGAAGCGATGATTGAATACATCTATAAGGAAGGTACAGTAAACCAAGCAACAAACATAACATTCAACCCTATTTATTTTGTTGCTAATAACATGGATCTGAAGGTTTCTCCATTATTTAAATCAGCAGAACTCGATGGCATTCCCATTCAAATCCAAATGACATTTCCTCTTGAATTTATAGATAACCATGATAAATTTGTTGATATTGAAATAACGTCCACGACTAACTCCTTTAAAAAGGACTTAGGAAGTGGAATAAAAAGTAATTTTATTTTTCCTTCGAAAGGATTAGAAGGAAAGGTTTCAATTATTTATAATTCGAATTATTTTTTAAGTACTTTAAGAGTGACATTCGATAATTTTACTGAAAACTCTGAAAAGTTTGTTATTCCCTTTCTTGGATTAGAGAGTGAAATTTCTTATGAATTTGTTGCTTATGCCAAGGTGAAACTTTCCTCTACAAGGATCATAACTTTATTTAAGTCAAGCACAGTGACTTTAAAATATGATGACGTAAAAAGTTCAGATGAAATTTCAAGTAAAGAAAACATATCATTTAATGAAACTTTATCAGAATTGACAATTTCAGTTGATTTATCTTCATCAAATCCAGAAAAAACAGGAAGCTTTGCAGTGTCTTTTCCAAGTAATTTTCGATGTGATTCCATGAGTTTCGGTGATACCAAGATTGAATTTAAAAATTTCAATATAAGCACAGATCAAAATAATCAATATTTATTTGGTTATTCTGATTTTTCATCAACAGAAACAACTGTTAATGTAATTTTTTACAACTTAATTATTCCTTGGTACTCAGGAGACTTCAAGATCAATCTTTACATAGGAGAAGATTCAATAAGCAACTCATTTTCATCTGAAAGTCCATCTTTCATTAAAAAATATCTGAGTTTGTCAGTCGTTTCTGCTGATCTCTCAATCGAAGACAACTGTGAAGCTGTAGGATTAGGTCCTTCAAGCCAATTAATCAATATAACCTTTGACTTTACTGTATCCTCAGACATAACAATTGACCAAGATAATCAAACATCTATGTCCTTTAAAATAAATGAAAATCTTCAGCTTGATTCAGGTTTTTACTCGATCTTAATTAACGAGGTACTTTTCGAAGGTTTAATATCTTATGTGAACTCGATTAAACTTGATTCACCTTTAAAACAGATAAATAAAAACTCAACAATTTCCTTATCCTTAATCAACATGACAAGTCCCTCAGGTTCAGTTTCCAAAACTTCGATAATAAAAGAGTTCTCAATCTTCTACAAAACAAACACAATCGCTAAAATATTCGATGAATTAACATGCAATATAACAGAAAACAAAAAAATAGGCGTTTCAAAAATAAACAAATTAAAAATCTTCCCAAATCAACGAGACACTTTAAACCTAGGAGGATCTGTTTACTTCTCAATAAAAGTGAATTTTTCACTTGACATCCCAGCAGGTTCTAACATAACTTTAATCGGTCATAAGTTCCACATCGACGAAAACGCCCGAGCGAATACCTGGTGTTCACATATCGCTTCAGCAGTGGTCTTCACATCAGAAGGGTATCTTTCAATAACCAACCTGAGAACCATTCCAAAAGACTCGATTTTTGAGCTTCGAAAAGACGTGGCTTTTAATATAACAACTAATTTATCAGTGACTCATACAGGGTACTTCTTGTTTAACGTGACTTATCAAGACATTCTGATTATTTACGATAGTGAAAAAACTGATGGCAGAAGAATTAAGTACCTTGATAACATAAGTGTCAACTTCAGCTCTTTAAGCATCTCTGCCTCGAGGTATAATCAAGGCGAACTAGAGTACTACACTTTCAGCTTTAGATTGAAAAATGACACTAAAAGCGACTGGGCTTATGTGATTGATATTCCAGGATCTTATGATGCTCACTTTGGAAATGCGACTGTTGATTTCCCTGATAAAGAACCTGAGGCTTATTATTTGAGAAGTAAGAGTTCTTTGGCCAAAATTAAATGCTCTATTGATCATTGGATTGTTATTTGCACTGGGTTTGAAGTCATTCAAGCGGGATCTAGCATTGATATTTCTTTAAGAGGGTATACCCCGCCTAGGACTAAGTCTGAAGACTTTTTTATTTATATTGTTGATAAAGATGATTTGAATGTTATTCATGCGATTACTAATGGAAATTTAGATAATGGTTTTACGTCTATACCTGGAGATAACTTGGATTTAATCAGTGTTTCAGTTGAATATCCTGATAATTATTTATCGGATTATGTTTTTACTGTAAGCTTTAATGGTAAGTATGTCAATGGCTCCGTAGTGATGTTCCTATTCCCCATTCAATACCACCTTGAAAGAGATAACCCCGATAAAGTAAACTGTTCAGCGATCTACAACGGTGGATATATCACCTCAAATCAAACAAATTGCTCAGTAGAGGGAAAATTCATAACCTACAAGTTCACTAGTGTCATCGAGCTTTTCGGCAAAGTGATCTTCATCCTAAAAAACATAATGAACCCATTCTACGCCTGGAATAGACCAACTTCCTCATTTCCCGACTTTAAAAAGCAAGACTTTTATTTTTGGACACAGAAATTTGAGGTCTACTCGATTTTAGTCGACGCCTCAACAGCAACAGGCTACGACTACAAAAGTTACATGAACAGAAATGCAGCTTATGCAGGTTTTAACAAAAGAGAATTCGAAGAATTCTTAATAAACGACTATGGCCCCGGGTCTATTTTTTACGCACTTGATGGTTGCCCTGGGTTGTTATCACCTCCAGTTAAAATTTCAGTGAAAGATGACAAGTTACTTGCTCAGAATTTAACTTTAAAGCTTTCTGAGTATTACAATCTTATTTTATTTGACAAGAGTGAATATGTCTTGACATTTGAGCAGCCTTTTACTTATTTTCGAATGAAAATACCGACTAATCCGAAAACTTTAGGAATGTTTTATATTTCAATTGATGTTGAAGAATACCCTTTGATTAATCAAGTGTATCGATATGGGATTCCTACAAAGATTCCAGTTTATCTTTCATTAGACTACGCTGTGAAGGTTTATATAAATGAGTCATTTGATTATCTTATTAGTAATGGTAAACCAAGTTTACCGATAAAGATTGATTTAGGAGACTCTTCACCTGAATCGAATATCACAATGTTAATAGTTGATTGCAAGGAATGCATACCAGATGAACTCGTGTTTAAACAAGGAAGTTTTTTTAAATTCTTCAATTTTACTATAAGTAATGACTCCTCTACAATTGAACTGAATATAAAAATATCTGGAACTGATAAGAGTTCTTTCAATATTAATCAGAAAATTAATTTGATAGCGAATAGAAACAAAGAAGTCAGTTCTGATAATTCTTTTAAAGTGGAAAGGATTTCGAAAGGAATGAATGATTTTGCCTTTCATTTACAAATAAACAAGCCAGATGTTGTTTACTGGGTCTTAGGCAGTAAAAGATATTATGACTCGTATCCTGAGCATTTCAACATTTCTTCTGTGAAAGAGAATACTTATGATCCTAGCGTTTATAATTCATCAGCAGGGCGGATTATTCAGAAACAAGCTGAAAGCTTTAACAAGTATATAAACCGACTTCTTAGCCTTTATGAAGATTATGAAGAATTTACATTTAAACTAGTTGAATATGCTGAAAAAAAAGCATTTTATGGAGCTGAAGTTTTAGGAAATTACAGTGTTGAAATCGGGACTTATAATATATTGATTCCTGGAGTTGAGTATATCCTGATTGTTTATAATCAGCAGGGAGATTCGAATAAAACTATAATTTTTAACAATACAGAGATTCCAGGTATTGAGATTATTACGGATTTAGACAACTCTGATGATTTTGTTAATTTACTTGTGAAAAGTTCAGGATTTCCCAGTTATCGATTCAAAACTGCTAATGAAACTAAATTAAGGCGACTTAAAACCAGTCAAAGCTTTTATGCTTTTTCTAGTCCTAGGTTCGGTTTTGACAGCAAAAGGATTTTAAATGATATAAAAAATAACAATTCATCTGAAATAAAAATCTCAAGCGAGAGCCTAGAAAGAAATAAAAACATGACATCATTCAACAACGACCACAGACTTTCAATATACAAAGATACAACCCTCCGTCTTTATTTAAGTGCAAATAACTCTGGAAAAGCTTGTTGTATAATTGAGAAAAATCCAAATATCAATCAAGTCCCTAAAACTTACGATATTTTCTTCGGGTATGGACGTGATCGAAAGCCCGCCTTTAGAAGTCAATGCAAAGATGTCACTGAAAATAATAAAAGTTCCTTCATGTTTAAATGGGATTTCAAAGGGGACAATGATTACGATGATTACACCCTCAGCTGCTGTTATTGCAATAATTATCCAGTCATTCCCCAATGCGACTCAGAACTAGTCGTTTATGAACTCAAATGGGTCGAGCCTCAAGTGTCTTTCGCCCTTCTTGTCCTTTTAAACTTCTGGCAGATATTCATTTAGCCTAGTTAACTTCAATAATTCACCATTAAATGGGAGCCTCATCTTCAAAAGACGCTAAAAAAACAAACAAAATAAAATCATCAAAATTTTCTGAAAATTTTTCAATTCAAATCACTTCAGGTAAGCAAAAATTGAATCTTGAAGGACTTATAGGCCTTCATCAAGGAATGCTTAAACTTCAAGAATTTGAAATTCCGATCACGAAGCCGAAAGGATTTCTGCAACTTGTTGAAATTGACCCAACATCTCAGCATCTTTTTCTTCGCTTTTCGAATAACGAGGTTTGGAGACTGCATCATGAATCGTTGAATGCTTTACTTGAATTTCGGAAAAAAATACAGATTTCGATGAGACCGAGAATTATTCAGACTCCTCATCAATGCCTTAGCTGCTCGAAAGCTGGAGAAAAGAACTGCTTTTATTGTGGGAATAAGTGCTGTAAGTCACATTTGGCCCTAAGGACTGACTTGGATTTACTTGGGTATTCTAGGCCTTGCTTGATTTGTGATAGGTGTCTCAATGATTTGTTTGAGGCCAAGTCAATCCTTTCAAAGCAACCTGAAAACCCTTTCCCACTTTTCTCAAATTAATAAATGGTAGAAAGGGTAAAGCGTTGCACACGTCTTCAGATCTTTGCAAAATGTTCTAAACTAAATCTTTCCCATTCCAATCCTCTACCGTCGTGCTTTATATCATTCTACGAGCAAGTGAATGATGAAGGCTGGAACGCAAGAGGTCGAACAGAGTCAATAAAAGAAAACAAAGACCCGACGTTCACTTCCCCCCTTTGTTTCAACTACTACTTCCAAGAAAACCAGCGAGTAAAGTGCGACCTTCACGAAGAAGACCCTTCAAATGAAGGCGAGTCAAAAATCCGCAGTTCTTTCGAATTTTCAATCGGAAGTCTTGTCGCAGCTCACGGGCAGACTTTGCATCATCTGTTAAAAAATGAAGAAGGGTCAAGTTTAGGTCATCTTGTACTCAAAGCTGAACAAGTCGTGGAAGGGAATGAAAAAGTCAGCTTTCAAATAAACGGAAAAAAACTTGAAGATATTTCTGGACTTTTCGTGCCTTTTGAACCTTTTTTTTGCCTTTTCAGGAATTTTAGAGATGGGAAAAAAGAACTTTTTCACACTTCGGAATATGAAAATGGAAAAAATGTGACTTGGAAACCTTTTGAAAAAAGTGTTCAGGACTTGTGTCGAGGTGATTATGAAGCGAAGATTCAGTTGGATTTGTTTGATCATAAGACTTTAGGAGAACATGAGTATATTGCTTCCACTCAGTTCACTTTGAACCAGCTGCTTATTGAAAAAGTATCGAAATTTGAATTAATTAATGAGAAAAAGAAAGCTAGAAGTGCGGATTATGTCAATTCAGGATTTATTTTGTTTAATTCTGTGAAGATCACTACGGTTTACTCGTTTTTGGATTATATTAAAGGAGGATGTCACATACATTTAGATATTGCTATTGATTTCACGGGATCTAACAAGCACCCTTCTTCTGTTAACTCCTTGCATTATATTGACAGGGAGGGACAGGGGCTGAATCATTATCAACAAGCACTTAAAGGGGTCTGTGAAATTTTGCTTCAGTATAACGAGGATAAAAAAGTCGCTGTTTATGGATTTGGAGGGAAGATAAATAACGTGATTTCTCATTGTTTCCCTCTCAATCAAAACGCTAATGACCCTTATGTGTATGGAGTAGACGGAATCATGGACATATATAAAGAAGCTCTCGGATTTGTTGGTCTCAGTGGCCCTACTCGCTTCTCAGAGGTGTTGAAAACTGTTGTCACTGGCCTTGAAAGTGAGTTAGTGCAACAGTTTCAGCAGAGGTACAAATTTCTGTTAATTTTGACTGATGGCGAAATTGATGACATGCAAGAGACTATCAACTGGATTGTCAGGGGATCAAGATGTCCTTTGTCTATCGTGATTGTTGGCATTGGTAATGAAAACTTTGAAAAAATGAGAATTTTGGATGCGGATGACCTTCCTTTAGTCGATACTGAAGGAAAGAAAATGGCGAGGGATATTGTTCAGTTCGTTCCTTTCAGGGAAGTTAATAACTCGCCTGCCAGTCTTGTAGAAGCTGTTTTAGATGAAATTCCTAGAGAAATTGTCAATTTTTTTAAAATGAAGGGAATCAAACCTAATCCTCCTTTAGAGGCTCCAGTTATTTCTTTCAAAAGCAATGTTGAAGACCTGGTATAGGCAAGTTAACTTAAGTCAATATATGATGTTTGATAATGTCTATAATAATTAGATGTCTGAAGACTACGAGCCTCTCGACCAAAACGACGAGTTAATCCAAAACCAACTAAACGGTCTATTAAGTCAAGGAAACTTCGAAGCGATTTTGCAATATATGCAAGAAAACAGCGAAAAATACGAATTCCAGATAACCTCATCGAATCCAAATCAAGGTAACAACAACCTAAATAGTACCACTCTTGGAATAATAAGCCAAGCTCAAATGAACAACATTAGAGCCCCAGGAACATTTATGATGAGTCCAGGGACATTAAACGGACCAGCCATCAGAGCTCCAATGGCGATTAACCCTCCACCAATGGCGAGTCTCGTCCAGGCCTCCCTAAGGCCAGTTGGAATGAACCAGGTTCCAGGAACAATAAACCCAATTCCAATGAACCGAATTCCACTTCCAGGTGTATCAAACAATCTAATTCCATTAGGCCGAGTTCCAAATAACGGCTCCGTGATGCCCATTCCTCTAAACATGATGAGAAATCTCGGCTTCAATGCAACCTCAAACATTCCCCTCAACAGATATCAACCTCATCTCAAATAACTTACTCTCATCTTTACTTAATTTAAAAAATCATGACTCAATCACCATCGACGTGTTATTCGAAACGTTGCTACTTCTCGAGCTTTTCTCTCCATTGTTAAAACTTCTATTCAACACGATTCGGTCCTTACTCGAGTTCTGTCGCATTCCAAAGTTAAAGCTGTAAGAACTAGCTGGGAAACTTTTGATCTCCATTTTCGGAATTTCCTTCTTTTTTGGAGTTTCCAAGGGCTTCGTAGGGCGAATTCCAGTTTCGCTGAGATTTTTCAGCTCTTCTAGTAAAAATTTCAGTTCTTTTTCTTTTTCTTCATTTTCCTTGCGACGAGTTTCCAGGTTGATTTGAAGGTTTTCTTGTTCTTCCAGGCACTTTGCGTGAGAACTTTTGATGGAAACCAGGCTGTTTTCCATTTGGTCTCTTTGTTTCAGTAAGTCACTGTAAAGGTTTCCTGGGCCTTGCGGCTCTAACTTCAGCTTTTCACATTCAGAGGCGACTAAAGCGATATGTTGAGTGAGACTAGAAATTTCTTGTTTGTTTTTGTAAATTTCAACTGAAAAAGTCTCAGAAACCTCTTCGTAGAGATGTTGTTGAGTCTTGGCAAGTCTCAGCAGGTCTTCAAGCATCTCGCTGAATAACATTTACTTAGAAAGCGACTCCAGGTCACTTGAGTTGATTTCAGAAAGAACTGAGGAGAACAGATTTTCAGTCAACTCATTGAACTCCATTTAAATATTGAGTGAAGATAAACAGTTATACTTTATTTAAACACATTTTCAAGCAGTTCTTTAAAAAACAACTCGTGTTTCTTTTCTTTCTGTTCTTTGAAAGACGTTCACTGGACGTGAGATCCGCTGAGTAATTTTTGACCTGCACCCAAAACAACAGTGAAACTGGGTACAAGGCGAGAGTCGATATGACCATCACAATAGCTGCAGGGGGCTGAGCTGTATTTTCACTTACTAAACCTTCATCATGCGGGTAGATAAAATCAGTGATCGCGATATAATCAACAACAAGAATAAGCAAAACAAGCATCGCCAGAAATGCGAAAAAAAAGTTGTTATTATAAAGACCGATGCAATTATTCACCCACTGACAGTGATGGTCATACCGATAAACACATTTTCCGCAGTAATAACAATGTCGTGACCGAGGAGGTCTTAAAATCCTGCATTCAGTGCAGACTTCATCATTACCCTTCAAGTAAAGGTCTTTAAAACTCGTCCCTTTTCCGTCCTTCACATACCCAGGGTCTTTAGTGATGAGATAAAAAAGGTCAGCTAAAATTCCGCAGAACAAAACAATGAAAACATAGCTCATCGGGTCTTTTTCTATTTACTTCTTACTTCTAGTGCAGAAGCTCATCACGAAGGCAAAGCTGAAAGTAAGGAAAATGACTAAAGATACAACGTGCTTTAAACTACGGGGAGGCTCACGCAACTGAGTCTTGCAGGAGACTTTCTCGCAGAGGGTTAAAGGACGCAACATTTCAACTATTCCGACCGCGTTTGACTCCATCGCGCAGTCGAATGGCGAACGGCCTCGCTTGTCGAGAATGTTTGGGTTTGCACCGTAAATTAATAACTTTCGAGCGGCTTTTTCATTTGCGGAGAGGATTGAAAGGTGCAGAGGCGTTCGACCTTCTTGGTCTTGAGAGTTACTGCTCATGTTTAGAGTTAGTAAGATACTTAGAACTGAAAGACTTCCCATGTAGGCCGCCCAGTGTAAAGCACTGCCTCCTTTATTATCTTTAGAATGTATGAAAAGCCCACGTTCAAGAAAAAAAGAAAGAATCAAAGCATTATTATTTTGCGCGCAAAGATGAATCACATCAAGTCCCAATCCTGTTTTCGCATATTGATCAGCTCCAAATTGAACTAAAAGTTCAGTGCATTGATAAAAGCCTTTAGAAACAGCCAAAAGTAAAGCAGTAAATCCTTCTTTCGACTGATGATTTATCCATTCCTCATAAACATTTTTCGGAGCACCTTGGACACTATGCAGAATGACTCGCATATGTTCATCTTTATTGCTGGCAACACAGATATGCAAGAGAGTCAAGTTGTTCAAATCACGCATCGAGCAGATATCAAGTGATTCATGAGAAATAAACTCTTGTAAAGATCCAGGACTTGACTTTAAGATAAAATCAAGAATAGTGTTCATATTTATTCGCTCATTATCCAAAAATCTTCTAACAAATAAAAAACCTAAAAAAATCAAAAAAAAAATCTCATCAATTTCCAAATTAAATCCTCTTCAACAATATCCTCTCCAACATCATCTTTTCTTCTAACAGCAAATCAGTTAAAAATGTCTGTTCAAACAATTTCAATCGAGTTATCCGAAGTGCAGTCTTCCTGGCTGTCAGACGCGAGTCAAATCAACTGCCGGATATCCTCTAAAAGCACAATTCAAGTGATAAAGTATAAAAAAGCTCTTCAGTTCGAACTTCCAAGTCCATCCTCTTCAGACCAGGTCCACATTTTGATCCAAGAAGACAACATCGTTCTTGGCTCCCTGACAGTCACTCTCGAATGGATGTTCGGCTCTAGTCTCAAGGAAGACCTTTCTGACTGGATCAACATTGAGGTCCCGCTCGAGAGCATCATGCTCATCACCAAGAAGCCTGCGAGCGAAATCACTTCGAAATCTTTGAAACTTCTTCTCACTGGCAAAGTCCTCAAAAGCGACCTGCAGACAAGTCAACTGAAAAGCCCGGCGAAAAGTCCTCGGTCTTTTCATATCAAAGTTGAAGATATTGAAGAAGAAAAAATCGCATTTCATCGCAAGTTCCCAAGTGAAGTTGATAGTCTTGAACAAGAACCGCAGAATAAGCCGAACTTGGCAAGAGCGAAAAGTCCTCAGCCTCAGTCACCACTTAAAAGTCCTGCTTTAAGTCCTCGCCAAGGTTCTAAGTCGCCTTCGCCAGAGAAGTGGAAAGGAAAAAAAAATAAAAGTAAAGAAAAGAAAAATGTGAAAAATTTGAAAAAAGGACTGGAGGACAAGAAAGGACTTCAGATAAAAAGCCCCAGGTCCTTAGAAGTCCCATCAGCTGAAAACCCTTTAAAGTCCCCTGTCACATTCGAGCCTTCTTCACAAAAATCTCCAAGATCACCCTGCAAGTCGCCCAAAGAAGAAGACCTAAAAATCCATTCAAAAGATTTAGAAGCCATTAAAAACCGTCCATTATCTCCAATTTCCTTCGACCCTTGCCCTGTCTCTTCCCATTTGAAACAATCACCAAACTTAGAATCCCTTCCACAATTACCAACCCGAGTGCAAGTCGAAGACGACAAACGCGACGACGTAAGTTTAGGCTCTTCAGTCCTAAGTTCAGACAACGAAAAAGAAGAGCCTTTCGAGCCCCCTGAGGCTCGACGCCGTCCAAACCGGATGCACCTGACGGCTGATTCAGTGACGTCATCATGCAACTACTACAACAACATCGGGAAGACCGAGTGGCACCTCAACACAATGATGGGCATCCTGGCGAAACTCAAGGAAGACATGGGAGGCGCTTTTTTGAAGTTAATTGAAGAGTCAACGAGAAGAGACTCACTTAGTCCCACTCGCAGCCCTTCGAGAAAAATTGGAGCGTCTGGCTTGAGGACTCCTCTTGTGTCGCAAAGGTCACTTAATGCTAGTGTTTTGTCTGCTTTTAGGGTGGAAGAGGAAAATATTGTGGAAGTTCAGGGAAATGTTGATGTTTTTCTTGATAGACTTTCTATCAAAAATGTTGATATTTTAGCGACTTGCTGTTGTGGATTGTTGGCGAAAAATACTTCGGCTCTTGCTCAGTTTAATGAAATTGAACCGAATAAAGTTGCGATTAATCAGCAGGATAAGTCGAAGAATATGATTATTGACTCGATTAAAGCAACTTCTACTGAATTTTCTCAGGAACAGGAAAATTATGATACACTTATTAAGAGGGTTAGAAGTGATATTACAAATACTTCTCAGAATTTAGAAGCTATTCGCAAAAAAACTCAGTTACTGAATCATGACAGGTCAAACTACGAAAAAACCTTAAAAAAACTTCAAAGCGATAAAAAAGACATCACAAAAAAATTCAGCGGAAACGTCAACTTCGACGAGATAAAACAAATGCGAAAAGCAGTAGAACAGCTAGACAAGTCACGAGTAGAAATAGAAGAAAAGTTAAGTTCACTAGTCTCTTCTCACAAAAACCTCTTCGAGACTTCAGCAGCTCTTCAATCAAAGTTCATCGAAGAAAAATCAAGCATGTTAGGAGACATCAAATTACTTTGTTCCTCTTTAGAAAACATCGAAAGAGAAAACCATAAAATTCGTTCAGAAATGCAAGGCCACGCAGGTTTCATATACGTCGACGACGAGTTACATCGAATGCTTCTTTCATATCAAACAGGCTCCAGAAGTCACTTTTCCAACTTGGACTCAATCCGTACTCAACTTACTCTTCTCCGTTCTCAGAAAGAAGACCTCGCCTCAGAGGCTTTGTCACTTCAGCAAAAGATTGAAGCTGAGACGAAAAGAGTGAAAAATTCTCAGGCGAGCTGGAATCGTGAAATTGAGTCGAACTCTGAAACGATTTCTAAGTTTCGGGAAGAGTTTAAGAAGATTAGAGGAGAATTTCATCATATTGAGGAAGCTTTTAATAAGAAGCAAAATGTGGAAGCTTCTTTTGAAAATATTTACTCGAGGACGAAACATAATCAGGAGACTAAGGATCAGCTTATGAATGAAATTTCTTATTTTTCTGATTTCGTGTTTTCGCTTAGTCAGACATTTTTGCAGCAGAAGAGGATTTTTGAGAAGGTGAAAAATATTGTTATGGAAAAGGAAATGGAGGTTGAAGCTATGAGAACTGCTGTTTTTGAACTTAAGAATAGCAATCCGGTTTATTTTCCGGTATTAGATGACCCGATTGATCTGGCGGTTGCAGATTATTTCAATTCTAGAGACGAAGTATTGATTGTACCTTTTGTAAGAGAGAGTTATGGAGTTTATGTCTATGGTTCTAAAAAAATCATGGTCAGCATAGAACGAGGAAAAGTTATAGTTAAGGTCGGAGGAGGTTTTCTTCCAATTGAAGTTTTTCTCGAGAGTTACACGGGGACTGAACTTGATAAATTTGACAACCGGGTGATTGATGCCAGTCCTCATATGAAAAAGTTCATGGCCAAATGGGTCGGAGGTCTAAACCCAAAAGCAGAAACCCCTGAAAAAATCAAGGAGCACCTTTTGAAAGCACTTGAATCACATCGATTCACACAGGCTTATGCTGTCAGAGATATTAAGCCACAGCCTGTAGTGAAAAAACAAGAAGATTTTTTGACACCCCCAAGAGCAGAAACTCCAATCATCGAAGAAGATATATAAATAAGTAATTTTAACACCCTAACACCCTGTAGACTTCAATCAAATATAAAGAAATACTTTAGGTTAAAGTCGAAACTTTTACTTTATTGACTTCTGCGGGTTGCTCTTTTAAATAAATGGATAAGCTTAGAGAACTCGATATGAGGTACCAAAAAATTCATCAAGAAAGACTCAAACTTGAACGGAAAATGAAGATCAAAGAAGCTCAAGATATACAAAATAATGTTCTTCATAGTAAAACACTTGAAAACGAGCTGAGAATTATTGAACGTCAAAAAGAAGTCGCGCAATCCCGCAACGAGAAAATTTTAACTGAGTCTTTGGTTAAAGTGAATGATTTGAATGAAAAAATTAGCAAAAACTCTTTGATACAGTCGAAGAATCGTCTTAAAAACGCGAAATTTCAATACTATGAAGTTGTAATTGCACGCTACCCTGACTGGGAAGAAGTAATAAAAGACCCCGAGTCATTCCAAACACGCAAGCTCGAAGAAGGACTACTAAAACTCCGCCAATTACAAGAAAAAAACGAAGAAGATCACAAAAAAAAACTTGAAAGTCAAAAGCTACGAATGCTGACATCAGAGCAGCTTCGTTCAGGTTTCCTGCACGAAGAAGAACTATCAAAACTACGAGAAAAGAGTTTAAAAGAAAACGAAATAAAGATCGAGCAAGAAAGGCTTCTCTTGCGATCACAGCACGAGTTAGCGCGGGCTCAAGATATCTCAAAGCACGAAGAAATGATGAAAGACCTGAGCAGCGAAGTCTTTTCAGAGCATTTCCGTATTTCCACTCCAAACACTCACATTCCCAACGTGTTTCACTTGAACAGGCCGAAGCAAGAGCGGCCTTACGTGCCCGAGCATTATGCTGGGTCCTTCCCAGACGTGCAGAGGTTTGTTATTGACAGGCCCTCTTCAGTTGGAGTGGAAAGGAAGAGGACCAGCTCGACACCGAAGAAGTCTCCGAAACTTGACGTCAGCAACAGTCATTTGCAGATTTATCCGCAGGTAAGAAAAGAAAAAAATGTTTTTGTTGAAGAGAAAAAAGTGAAAAAAAGTGAAAGTATTGAAAGTCCTGGGATTATTAATAGACCTGAAAATTTCAGCTTCGGGGCTGAGAGTTTTCAGGGAATTAAGAATAAAATTAATGATGTCCTTGAAGTTAAAGCACCTGTTGAGAATTTTGAGTATAGAGGACATGTTGATAGTAAAACTCAGAAGGAGCAGAAGGTTTTGAAAGTTGAATCTAGTAAAAATGATTTTTTTGTGGATAAATCGTCGAAAGTTGAGTTTTCTCAACCTGAAATTCCTTCGCTTCAGATATATAAGAATAAAGATTTGAAGAATGGACAGTCTTTGCAGAATTTAAATCAATCAAAACCTTTGGTGGTGAATGATCCGAAACCACAAAAAAATGATCAGCGGGTTCCGGTGCAAGAAGAAAAGATATCGCAAGTTAAGCTAATCAGTAAAATAATCGAAACAAGCGACGAAGACACTCCATCATCACTTCGAGTTCCATCTCACGCATACGTTTCAGTATCCTCTAAAATCCCCGAACTTCCAGAGAACTCAAATTCCGAGAGCAACGAGTTCGAAAGCCAGTTAATCGAGCTTCCTGACAACTCAGTAAATCCAAAAATCCTAAAGCAATCAGAATTTCCGCGCCCCGTGACATTCGGAAACCCGGTGAACCCAATAAAGCCAGGCCTGATGAGTTTCGAAGAAGACTTCGACACAGGAATCCAGATAATCAAAGGTCCTCCGCCCAAACTAAACGAGCGGCGATCAATCGACGAAGAAAGTTCAAAAGTCTTAACAAAAAAGTCAGAAACCCCGAAACGTCCAGATTCAGGAAAAAAACCTGAAAACCTAAAAATCGAGACAAAAAAACTTGTTTCGAAAGTGATTGAAATAGACGACGAGTTCGAAATCAAGACTGTGAATAATTCAAAGAATTTGAAAGTGCCTGAAGTGAATATTGAAGAAAGTCTTGAAGACAGCAGCCAGTTGGACAATGATTACTTGAAAGGCTTCATGGACAGGACTAGCCAAAGTAAGACTTCAAGTAAAATAGACTCGAGTTCTAACAAGGCGAAGGAGGAGCCGATGTTAAAAAGAGAGCTTTCAAGCAAGACATCGTTGAAAGAGGAGCCTGTTCTAAGGAAAGACAGTTCAACCAAGCACTTCGGAAGCACTACAGGAGAGCCTCTGTCACCAAGTGCAGTCTCTTCAAACACTGCCATGTTCGAAATCAAGATGATGGCAACTAACAAAGTCCTAAACTCCATCCAAATCCAGCAGAGAAGAATGTCGATTAAAGACTTGTTCAACCTTCTTCGCGACCGTTTGAAAGGCACTGGTTTTTCCATGAAGAACTTTCAAGACGAGTTGAAAATGCAAAGAGTTGAAAAACTCTATGAAAACTACTTAATGAGTAAAAATCAGACAAAATTCAAACACAATGAAGAACTCCTCGGCTTTATCTTGAACCTGGCGAAAACCTTGCCTGATTGTTTCTTGCCCTCAGAACTCGCCAGGTCGAAAATTCCTTTCACTGAGTTCATGATCCGGGAAAAAATGCGAGGAGAGTACTTCAACATCTACGCTGATATCAAAGAGTTCCTGGTGGAAGCTCTGCGAGAGTCCTGGCTGAATGAAAGCATGATAATTGATATATTCGTCGATACAGTCGTAAACTTCCGAACAAGTAAAAATCAATTCGATCGCTGCAGGAGCTGTCTTGGAAAGATAATCAAAGCAGACATGTCTCGGCCTCCTACTTCGAATAAGGACCAGTCTGTGGACTTGAAGCGAGTGGTCACTCCGAATGACAGGCAGTTTGAATTTAATAGAGTCGTCACTCCTGGAGAAAGGCCTGCGAATAGTGCTGTTAAAGGATCGATGTATGCCGGGTCTGCGTGGAACATTGAGGATTTCAAGGAAACGATTGATGATTATTAACCAGTTATCATAAGGTTTAACTAGTGGTATCTACTTTGGTATGGAGAACGACTGCGACGTCTTCGAGTGTCGCCGTTGCGGGATTTGTCTCGGTCTGAACGGCTTCGGTCGTTTCTTTCTGCAGGTCGTTCTGGGCGATCGCTTCGGTTGATGGGGCGATCGTTTCTTTCAGGGTATCTTTCGTTTCGCTCGCCTCGTTCGTAGCCGTTGCGAGGGTTCCTGTCGTTTCTATCGTTCGTGTAAGGTCTGGCTTCTCTCTGGTCCCTCTCGTTGCGATCGCTTCGGTCTCTGTCGTTCCTGTCGTTCCTGTCGTTTCTGTCGTTTCTGTCAGTCCTAGGCCTTTCGCCCCTGTCACCTCTGTCAGGCCTGTCGGCTCTATCGGCTCTGTCACCTCTGTCGGGCCTGTCACCTCTTTCGCCTCTATCAACACCTCTATCACCTCTGTCAGGACCTCTGTCAACACCTCTATCACCAGCC
This sequence comes from Stentor roeselii, assembly GCA_006503475.1. NCBI lineage: Eukaryota > Ciliophora > Heterotrichea > Heterotrichida > Stentoridae > Stentor > Stentor roeselii. The sequence continues at coordinate 20,279 of RSEH01000171.1, read as the reverse complement.
CTGTCACCTCTATCACCAGCCCTGTCACCACCTCTATCACCAGCCCTTTCATTCCTCTCATTTCTTTCATTCCTCTCATTTCTTTCATTCCTTCCATTGACAGGATCACTTCCATAAGGGTAAACCTGAGGAATTCTGCGCTCATCCTCCCTAAAAACTTCACCTTTTCCAGGAGCCTTCGTGACATCAACATGACGATACATATCACGGTGACTCTTCAAGTCCTCTATGCACTTCCTAATAGCAGCGAAGCCTTTATGTTGTTTTCCCTCCAAATGACTAATAGTCCTTCTTTCCGTATCAGTTGCACTCTGCATGGCTCCACAGATCTCACAGATCATATTATCCTGGTCGTCCTTCTGTTCCTTGAGCTGCTCGATTTCCTTGATCAGCTGTTCACTTTCATTGACTCTTCCAGCTTCCGCAAGTTGTTCAGCTTCTTTCATCCTGCGATCAATAAGAGCGTTTAAAGCGTTTTTCTTGTCACGGTTCTCCATGCTTGTCTCAATGTCAGGCATGGGAGCCTCGATTCTTGCAAGACTTCTGCGAATGCGCGCATCGACTGTGCTGACCAGCTGTTCCAAGAGTGCTAGGTTTAAACTTACCGAGAAGGGAAAGCTCGTATTTCTTTTGGTAGTACATCTTGTTCGCGTCGCTCAGGTACTGCTGCTTGAAAAATGTATCGTGGCGCTTTTTGCATCGGCCGATGTCATTACGCGTGTTGATGAACAACTCGTGGGGACAAAAGGCGACCAGGTAGTATTTGCATACGTCGTTGTCGTCGAAGAATTCACGTTTTTTCATTCGTTCTGACTTGGGCAAGTTCCGGTCTTTGCCCAGCAGTTCATCTAGTTCTTTGCGGAAGTCTTCCATTTGTAATAAGGCCTGGATGATGAGGGATTAATTTTGTTTGGTTCTTGATTGGAAGTTTATGAATGTATTTCTGGTTGATAAGAGTAAATTACCTGAAATAGAGTTTCTTAATACTCAATAATTAAAAATAACCTATGGCCAACTTTCATACTTAATACTAAAATCTTGTCATTTCTTGAAATCCGCGATATAAACTTAACGGAAATAATTTAAATGGTAGATTCAACTGACAGTTTAAAAAGAATTCAAGTAACAACCAATTTCTTCCAACTAGAACAAACTCCAATAGAAAGTGTTTCAATTTACTCTTACAGTTTCACTCCAGACATAGAATCAGACAACCGATCCCTTCGAATGCAACTGTTAAACAAAGCGCGTTCGAAGATAGAAGAAAGACTAGGACTATGGATCCGAGCAGGTAACACCCTGTACTCAAAGAACCACGTCGAGAACACGTTTTCAGTCTCAGTGACTGCCCAAGACGAGTCAGAATACCTGATAATCATCACTCACTCCGGCCATGTGACAGGCGCCAACAAAGACTCATACCGAATGTACGCGAATTCCGCTTTAAAGAAGATGCTGCAGTCTTTAGACCTGAAGCAAATCACGAAAATGCCGAAATACTACGACACGAAACAAACTCAGCGACTTGAACATCATCGACTTGATATCTGGCGGGGGTACACTGCTAGTTTTTCTCATCATCTCCGTGATATGCTGCTGAATGTTGACTTTTCCAGCAAAATCATTAGAGACCTGACTGCTCTTCAGGCAATGGAAGAAATCAGAAAGAACTTCACTCAAGGCAGCTTGTTGGCAAAGCTGAATTCTGAGCTTTCTGGAAAAATCGTTATGGCAAGGTATGGAAATTTCAAATGTTACCGAGTTGAGGAAATCATTCTGAATGAAAACCCTGCAATGGACTTCATGACGAAAGAAGGGCCGATTTCGTATGTGGATTATTTTAGAAGGAAGTATAATATTGACATCAAACATCCGAAACAACCTCTCATTAAGAGCTTCACTGAAAAAGGATCGAAAGAAATTAAACTTATTCCGGAACTTTGCTTTATGACTGGACTTTCTGATGAAATTCGAAAGGATTATAAGGCTATGAATGATATTGCAAGCTATGCACGTCTTGACCCTCAGCAGAGGCTCACTACTTCTATTTCGTTAGCTTGCAAATTGTCTAGTGATTTGGATTGTGCTAGGATTGCTGATGAATATAATATTATTATTAAACCCAAGGCACTTGTTGTGGATAGTTTTAGAATTGATGAGGAACTTATTAAAACTGCTCAGACTGATGATGAAAGGGTTATGCTTAATCGGGATGGAATGTTTTCTGTGAGGAATTCCATGTGGAAGTCTGTTACAATCACTAACTGGCTGGTTCTAACGACAGAAAAAGACTCTTCCAACCGAGACAAGCTAATAAAAACTCTCTTAGGCAAGGCTGGCCAGATCGGTTTAAAACTAAGTGCTCCACTCTGCGCCGACTACAACCCACGAGACATCGAGCAAATCCTAGGAAAGATCCTAACAAGTAAGCCGATCCAGCTCGTACTAGTCGTGGTAGGTCCTCTGGAGAAAAAGGTCTATAACGACACGAAATCCTTATGCGCGCTTCGATACGGAATTCCTACGCAATGTCTAAAAGCGAACAACGTGAACAACCCAAAGAAATTCGACTCAATCATGTCAAAGCTTCTAATTCAAATGGCAGTCAAGACGGGTTCCTTCGCCTGGACCTGCCCTTCGCCGATCCCAGGGCTGCCCATCGCGACGATGGTTGTCGGAATTGACGTGTTTCACGACACAGTCCAAAGAGCCAAGAGCGTTTTAGGCTTCGTGGCGTCAATTCACCCACACTTCACAAGTTACTACAACACGACTCGAATCCACGAAAGAAGCGGGCAGGAAATAGCAGGCCACGTGGGCGACTGCATGCATGAAGCCCTGAAAGCTTTTCACCAGTCAACCAAAAATCGCTTCTTGCCTGAGGTGATCGTTGTTTTTCGCGACGGAGTCGCGAACAGTCAGATCCAGGCTGCCCAAGACGCGGAAGTTAGTTCAATTAAAGCACTCATTTCAGCCTCTTTTCCTAATTACTCGCCAAAGCTGGTTTATGTGATTGTGAATAAGAAAACGAATGCGAAGCTTTTTATTGAAACACCTTCTGGCTTTCAAAACCCTCGGCCAGGAACGTTGATTAACTCGATGATTATTCCAGAAGATGAAAGTTTTTACCTGATTTCGCATTTTGTCAAGTCAGGGATGGCCTCGCCGACCTTGTATCGAATTATTGAAAATGAGAAAAAAGTTGACTTGATGACGATTGCGAGACTGGCTTTTAAACTGTGTTACTTGTATTACAACTGGACTGGAGGCATTAAGGTCCCCGCTCCTACGATGATGGCTCACAAGCTCGCGTTTTTAGTGGGTCAAAGCGTTCATCAGACACATCATGAGAACTTGAGACTCTTGCCTTGGTTTTATTAATAAAGTTATAAAATGGCTGAACAAGCGAAAAAATTTGACAAGGAAGCTGAAGCGATTTACTCGGAAATGTGGAAGATCAAGACTCAGCTGATAAACTTGAATAATGAAATTAGGATTAAAGAGAATGAGTTGAAAAATATTGATATGAAATGTTATGCAGAGAAAAATAATACTTGTCTTGCACATCTTGATGGGCATTTAATTGCGCTTAATGCTATGAAGAGACTCAATATCAAGTCGAGAGAGGAAAAAGACAGGAATTGTCTTGATAAGGTTCCTTATAGCTTCAGGCCGAAAGACGAGTTCAAGTGGGTTATCAGGTCGCAGGAAGGGCTAGACGAGATGAAGAAGTATTTTGAATGTGCCCGGCCTTATTATGAGATGGGAATCACTCATCTATTCGATGAGCTCAGTTTAAATAAGCGAGTACACAAAAAGGTCAGTGAATTGATCAAGAATTAAGTTAGATTAGTCATGATTTTAGATGCATTAATGCGGAAATTATTCATTTCATCAATCTATCGATAATCTAATTATTACTTAAAATCACTTTTTTTTGTTACCTCTTCCATATCAAGTGTATCTAAAAGTCCATCAAGTCTCATCAAAAGCCCATTTACAGTGCCTTTGATATCCTTGACTTCCAAACTAATGCTTTCTAAATTGACGCTTTTTCCCTGTTTTTCTTCGAGTTTCTTTTGCAGGTCCTGGACCAAATTTTCAAATTTTCCCTGATTCAAACTTTGAGTTGCCATAAGTTCCTTATACTTCTTTTCTAGTTTTTTGTACTTTTCTTTCTCAACTTTAATCTGCTGCTCAATGATCAGCATTCTTTCCATCTCCTGCGGCGTCGTTCGAGGACTTGCAAAGGGCGAATTGCTTCTTTTGCTATAGTCCATGCTTCTTTTGTAGTCGTATCGACGAGAAGGGTCGTTTGATCTTTTTGAGTAATCTGCTCTGGATGACTGAGAACGGAAACTCATGTCGTTTGCATTTGAAGAAGGCACGCTTAACAAGTTTTTAGAATGGTAGTCTGATGAGTTGCTGTTCACTGAATGAGGCTTCGGACATTGCTCTGGCTCTGGCAAGTCGACTTCTGATGATGACTTCTTGTGAGAACTGTTGTAGTGAGTTAGAAGTGAGTTTAGTGCATAGAAGTCTTGAGCACTTGGATTGCTTTTTTTGGAAGTCATTTGATTTTAGATTAGAATGTGGATTTGGATTGAATTTTTTTTTGAATTTAAGTTTATTTAAGGTTTAACAGAAAGGTTTTTTTTTTTGCTGAATAGATGCATTCTCATAAATATGCTTAAGTATCAATCAAGTGAGGTTTCATGAAAAAATTAAATTAACAGAAATAAAAGTGTGTTCAAGCAGAGATTCTATCAACTTTAAAAGTGACTTCAATAACCAATATTTTTTATTAACCAATTCTAAAATTCAATAAAAATTTAATCCAACAATAATAAGTTCATCAAATGTGAATCTCGTTACTTTAACATTACTTAAAATCATAAAGACTAGTGACCCAGCTTTCATCACTGTACCCAATAGGCTGTCCAGGTTTTCCATATAATTTCTGTAATTCCGCTTCTTCAGGAGCAAATCGATGCGGCAAGTGGGGTCGAAAATGCTTTTTCCTTAAATAAACTTCTTCTCCCTTTCTCTTGTCCATAATTTTCTTTATTTGCTGTCTAATGCGGCTTTTTACTCTTCTTTTTTCTAAGTCTTGCTCGAGTCTTTCATAAAACTCTCCTAAATACGAAGATCTTCTCATTGGAGTAAGAGTTTTTGATAAGTTTGACTTTTTGGGGGATGTTTTAGGATTGCCCTGTAAGAAAGAGATGGTTTTTTCTCGAAGCATTCGTCTGTTTATATCGCAGATCATCCTTTCTACTACGTGCAAATGCTTTGTGTTGGCCTGGTTGAACATGCCGTCAAAATGTTCAAGGCTTTTAGAAGGCAGCATATTATTAGAGAAATTATTCATTAGAGTATCATTTTGTAGCAATCATGGGTTATGATCTTGAGTTGATTTCAAGATTTTTTATATTTGCAGTTGGATAGAATGATAAGTGAAATAAGGTGATTCTAGAATTATATGGATCTTAGTAATTTTGTGTATTTCTGTTATTTATTGATTTAAGATAGAAATTTCAGAGATGATAAATTTAACTAGGTGAAATAGAATTGGCTTGATTAGTAATTCAGCGAAGTATTATTATATCAAGATTTCAATTTAATTTAAACAAGTAATTTTCTGTTAAGTAATCAATTGTTTCGATTAATTTATTCTAATGAATATTTTTATAGAGCATTAAGACTCTCTAATTTTTCACATTAGTTAACAATGATTTACTGAAATCCTATTTGCAACTTCAATAACCTAATAAAAAAAATAGAAACTTCAAACAAGAAAACCTAAAATAGTCTAACCTCTATCAAAACCTTTAAATTAATAATTATTTAACAACTGCCCTCGGCTTCCCTGCTTCCTTAAAACATTTCCAGTATGATTCAAAGAAGGAATAGGAGGAAGTTTGATCGGGTTCTTCGGACTGACCAGATGGTTAGTAAAAAACTTAGGCTGCAAACCTCGAGGACTAAGAATTTCAGCCTTATTATAAGCCATCCTCTCTCTGCTAATCTTCCTAGTCGGTGTTTTTCTATACAAAGAAGGCAACTTCTGTTCTTTTTCAACAACATCAACCTTGACTCTTCCAGCCCTGGCCTCATGATTTTCCCTTAACTGAGGCAAAATCAAGTCTTTCGAGCTAAAAGTGGCTTTAAAAGACCATTTGCCCTTCGAGCTATTCCCCGTAATCCTGGAGCTTCCATGAGACCATTTCGAGCTGGTCCTCAGCGAGCCTTCCCCTCCCTTCGGCTCTTCTTTCACTTCAAAAAAGCTGAATCTCAAAGCTTCCACCGCAGTGGGCCTTTTGTGCGGGTCCCACTGCAGCAAAGCACTCATGACTTCAAGTGCCTCAGGACTTGCATTGGGAACAAGGTTGGCAAGTCCGATAGGCTGATGATTAGGAAACCTGAACCCCATGTCAGAGGCGAGTTTGAACCCATCAGGCCAGGAGTTGACAGAAGGGCTTCCTAAAATAGCGCAAAACCTCAAAATTTGATCGGTTTCATTATTTCCAGGAGCCAATGGCCTCAACGTGAAAAGCTCCGCCATGATGCAGCCCAGAGCGAATAAGTCGACAGGCGAGTTGTACGCTGTTGACCTTAGCAGAATTTCAGGCGCTCGGTACCAACGGGTGCTGACGTAGTCCGTGAAAGGCGGCTTGCTTCTTATTTCGCGAGCTAGGCCGAAGTCAGTGATTTTGACTGAAGTCCCTGTGATCATCAGGTTCTCTGGTTTCAGGTCTCGGTGGAAAAAGCCGTGCTTGTGCATGTAGACAAGTCCTTGCAAGATCTGAGAAATTATTGATTTTATTTGAGGCTCTGGAAGACCTTGTGCTCTGTCTTTTATTAGCTCGTAAAGGTTTTCTTCCATGAACTCGAAAACTAAATGCAACTCGTCGTTTACACGGAAGACTTCTTTTAGTTTCACTATGAAGGGACTGTTAAATTTACGAAGGGATTTCACTTCTCGGAGATTTAAACACTCGTCCCAGGAACTGAATGGCTTCTTCATTTTTTTTATTGCACATATTTCTCCTGTTGCTCGGTTTGTTGCTTTGAATACTGTTCCGAAAGTACCGTCGCCGACTACTTTTAAGGTTTTGTACCTTTCCATTTATTCGAATTTTTTTGATTTTGGGTTGTATAAATGGATGATGATTGCAACCTTTTTGTGTTCCCGGCCACCCTTGATGAGCCGGGGTCAAGAAAAGGGAAATTTGAGAAGATTATCTCCCTGAACGTTCTTTAGCTTAGGGCAAACTTCTTCTAACATCCACAAAGTGTTTAGAGTGAATTTAATGAGAGTCATAGAATTCAATGATTTAGTTTAAGTGAAGCAGAAATCTTCTTAATTATAATCATATGTATAATAGAAGACTTTGGAGTTCCACATCCTTACTCGAGATCAGTTCTTCACACCGAGCAAGCAAAGACTTCACATCACAGCTTGAAGAGAAATCCGAGTATTTCCCAAACACCGACACAAGTTTCGAGCAAGAAAAAGGAACCAGGTTCGTAATAAACCCAGAAAGTGCCTGGAAGTTAACCTGGGACCTGATAGGTTTTTTTATAATTCTCTTCCAAGCGCTGATGATTCCCTTCACAATCGCGTTTTCAGTGAGTTATTCGCAGAGTTTTTCAGTAGATTTCTGTTTCATGATGTATTTTATTATTGACATTACTCTTTGCTTCAATACCGCTTTTTACTCGAACGGTGAACTGATTAATTCTCGTGTGCAAATAATAAAAAACTACTTGAAGTTCTGGTTCTGGATTGACTTGTTAGCGACTTTTCCTTATGATTTCATTTACAACGAGATGAGAATCCAGTCAGACACAGCGGTTTCCGCGCCTCAACTGTTGAGGATTTTAAGGTTTTATAGAATTTTGCGCCTTCTTCGTCTGGCCAAGCTGCGTAAAGTGCTGATGCAGATTGAGGAGTATATCAACAGCGAGGCGATCACGAATTTGTTGACAGTGCTGAGACTTATCATCTTCGCTTTTTTCATCACTCACTGGATCGCTTGCATGTGGTTTTACATCTCGTCAATTGAGTCAGAAACTAATGCAAGAACATGGCTCAGTGTGGCTTATTTCGAAACAGGAAGCACTGCTGAACTTTACGTTACTTCTTTGTACTGGGCATTCACCACCATGGCCACTGTTGGCTATGGCGACATTGTCCCGATCACTCAAAATGAAATGATTTTCGCTTTGATTGCTTTGCTTATTTCTTGTGCTATGTTCGCTTATACTGTTGGAAGCATCGGCGTGCTTATTTCGAAGTTCACGGAAGAAGAGACTAAGTATCGAGCGAAGTGTGTCGCTATCAACTCGTTTATGAAACACAAGAAAATACCTTTGGAACTTAGGTTTCGCACTAGAAGGTACCTTGAATATATCTGGGATCAGTTTAAACTTAAAAATATTGGGGAAATTGAAATTTTGGAACTTTTGTCGGAACCTTTGAAGGAAGAGGTTTATGTTTATACGAGAGGAACTGTTTTGAAATATTGCACTTTGCTTGAGAAGTTTCCTCAACATTTCACTCTTCAGCTCTCGAAACTTCTGCAGGTTTATACTTTTGCACCTTCTGATATTATCTTTGAGGAAGGGGAAAAGACCTGTAGCATGATTTTTATTAGGACTGGAGAAATCGAGTTGTTTCAAAATTCTACTGGGACTTTACTTAAAGTCCTGAAAACTAATAAGTATTGTGGAGAAATTGCGTTGATTTGTGGGACTCCCAGATGCTGTTCAGCTCGAAGTGTGGATTTCCTCGAGTCTCTAATACTAGAGAAGAAGTTATTCGAAGAACTTCTAGAAAAAAACCCAGAATCACTAAGATACTGTGACTATTTAAAAGAGAAATGCAAAGACGGAAACTTATCAGCTCTAGACATAAACTGCTATCTCTGCGGCGAGCTAGGCCACGTGGCAACTTTATGCGAGAAGTTCCACCTAAAGATAAACAACGAGAAGCTTCAGCAGCAGTGGGTAAAAAGAAGAAGCAACCAAACCCGGTACATCAACCCTCATTCATTCCGAGCAAATGGTGCAAATAAAAAGCGTAAAGCAAATCGAGGAAAATATGGAATCGTGAACGTGATCGGCAGCGAAAGAAGCAACATGAAAGAATTCAAGTACTCCAGCGACTTGATGGAGAAAATCGAAGGTTTTTACGAGCCACGTCAATACGAAAGTGAAATTTCTCACATCACGCAAAGTTCTTTTCGGAAGAACATGAGGTCGAATTCTAACTTCAGTGAAGAGCTGACGAGTTTCCAGTCACATAGTAATAGTTAGATGTTTGAGAGTCATAAGCACGCTTACTTCAATCAATTCTTTACCCTTTCGTGACCCGAGTGGACAGAGATCCTTCGGAACGCCTAAAGGGCGACATTTTTATTAGACTATTTTTAGCAGAGGATTTTTGACGGCACAGCCTTTCGCTTTAAGAAGGGACGGAAGGGCGAGGAATGACGAGGGATGTAGTTGAGTTTGAACTTTACTGGGTAGTATCGTCGCTTTAGGTTGAAGTAACAGACTTTTGATGGGATTTTACTTTTTGATTCTGTTCCTTCAGTTGGAAAGTCTGAAAAATTTTTTTGAGTTGATGACGGCTTGGAACTTGCTCTTTTTATTTTTCGTTTTGGGAAAATCTGGTGAAGGTAAGATGGAATCTCAGTCGCAAACACTTGGGTCTCTTTAGGAGTAGGAGTTGGTGTTATTTGAGGAATTATGTAATCACCGTTCACAAGTTCATATCCAGTCATTAAATTCTGCTGCTCGGTCATAAAACTCGAGCTAGTGTCCTGAATAATCGCATTGCTCGCAGTAGGAATTCGAGTTTCAACGATTTCAATTTTCTTTTTGGTCCGGTCTCCAGAAGCTGGTCTTGAGTGAAACGGAGAAGTCGATTTGCTCCAAGGCCTTATTTCTTCAGCTTTTAGGACTTGCTGATAGTTGTTTAATCGAATAGTTTTCGTGTCAGTTTTGTTGAAAGTCATTTGGGCTGACTTGGGTCTTTTGAAGTTGGGGATTCGAATCTTTTTGATGATTTTTACAGGAGTGCCGTTTAAGGAGTGATTGATTACAGCCTTTATTGGAGTGATCATGGGAGAGACTGAACTTGTGCTGTTGTATTGAAAGAGCTCGAGGAAGATCTTTTTGTCCATTAAGTTAATTTTTTGAAATTCTGAGGCATTAGTTAACTACTGTGAACCATTAGCTTGATTAAATAACGTAAAAACTCGAGGATCATAAACAAAAAACCTGAAGGAGGAAGCTGCCGGGCTAAACAAGCGAGGTAGCCTTTGTAGAATCCGAATAGACCTGATGACTTTAAAATCATCCTTAGAGTTTGTTTCAGGGTTATCGGCCGACTTTGAAGGATTGAAACGATTACTCGATAAGGGTAAGTGGCACTAATAGCTATGAACTTCGCCAATACTCCGATCAGAAAAAAATGAAAGTAAGTCTCTTGTTGCTTCTTAAGCTTTTCATAAATTCCTAACTGAATAACTCCTTCAAAAATATAAAAAAGGCTCATAGCAAAACCAGAATAAAGTTCACTAATCTTTCTGGCTTCTCTCAAACTTCTCAGGTATACTTTGATAGAGTTTTCATGTTGCGGTTCAGTGATAAGGCGAATTTTGATGGTAGAAAACGGGGTATAAACACTTGTATAAAAGAAAGCTCCTAAAGAATCTGTTTAAATTTTACAAGATACGACAAACATTAACTCTGTTTCAAGAATATCTTCTAGAAAAAGCTTCGCAAGGTCACTTACAAAGATGATTACCCCCCAAGCCAAAATATGTCCAATCACACTCGCTCTACAGCCAAGATAATGAGACGACAACCGGGTAGACTTTAAAACAACCCACAAAGAAGACTTTTCAATTTGTCCGAGTTGCATTTTGGCCTCGATGCATTCAAGAGGGTAGAAAAACGAGATGACGATACCAGCTGCAATCATACTTGAAAGAGTGCTAATCAAAATATTCTCGATTGTGTGGTGAATTGTTTCAATTTCTGTCGGAGTGTCCATTCCTTAGAAATTGTTATTACTATGATTATATTTTAATGAAGGATTAAGATTTCTTTGGTTTAGAGCCATTGTTTATTAACTTTAAGATTTATTAATTGCTACCTTTCACGTCATGAAAAAACTTATTAAACCTTATTTATCTACCAATATTAACACACTAAGTCTATTCAAACTCCTCTTGTTCCTTCGCCAAAACATTCAGCTTCGCAAAGAGTTCGAAGTGGTTCTTCCTGATATCTTTTTCAGTCTCAATCAACAAACTATTGTCAGGCTGTCTGAACTCAACCTTCTCGAACTCTCCTTGTTCAGTTTCCAGATTACTAGCAATGACGAACTTAGCCTCAATAGTCACGAATTCGTCTTCGACCTTGCCAACACTTTGAGAGACTTCAAAGGTTTCCATGACACGATCATGATTTCCGTGGCGATCGTAAATATCGCAAAAAATCTGATTCTCATAAATTTTTGGAGCTTTTTTGCAGTTTTGTTTATCCAAAACGACCAGTTTTCCCGTGTTTGTCTTTTTCTTGGCTGGCTTTTTCGTGTTTTTTTGCTTTTTTGTTTTGATTTTCGGAGGAAGCAAGACACCTGGCTTTGAAATCTTCAAAGAAATAGTTTTTTTGAGGTTTTTCTTTATTTTCGTCGAATTGTTGGGACTTTGTTTCCGAGTGACGAACTTTAGAGCTGATTTTAATTTAGACAGGGAAGAATGGTCTTGATACGGGCTCAGTTTTCCTGAATTACTTCTGCAGTGCTTTGGCTTCTCAGTTGGCGGAATCGGGTTCGGGTCGAAGCAGTGAACTTCTGGCGAGATCCAAAAGGACGGAAATTTTTTCCTTTCCTTCAATTTTTCCATGAAATTTATATTTAAAATATGTCGAATGCTCTTTTAAGACATTTGAAAATCGTTGCACCTTTCAATCCGATGGAAAGAGTCGTGGTTACTGATGTTGAAGCACTTTGTAGGAAAATTGGAAGGATTAAAAATGATGGGATAAGAAATTTGCAGATTGTAAGTGATTTTGATTATACTTTGACAAGGTTTAATACTTATGGAGTACCTTCTAAGACCTCTGTCACAATTGCTCAAGTTGTTAACCAAACTGATCAAAGAAAAGCAGAAGTTGAGAAATTGATACAATACTATTCTCCAATAGAGCATTCAATTTTAATCAGTAAATCTTTCAAAGCCAAATATATGAAAGAGTGGTGGTATAAATCGTCAAGCATGTTGATATCAGACCAACTAAAAGATCAAGACATAGAGAACTTAGTCTTAAATTCTCAAGTTTATCTGAGACACGGTATAGAAGCAATCCTTGATCTTTGTAAGTCAAATTCAATACATTTTACAGTAGTTTCAGCCGGATTCGGTAACATAGTCAGTAAATTCTTTGAGATTCTATCATTTCGAGATTCAGTTGAAATTTTTTCAAACTTTTTACTTCCAGATTCTCAAGGCAAATTGGTGCGAAGAACAGAACCTATCATAGTTTCAATAGAAAAAAACAATGTTTTGGTAGGAAAGACCAGAAAAGAAAATTTTATCATTTTAGGAGATATGGCTAGTGTATATTTTATTTAGGACTCCTGGGTGGTCGAAAATATGCATTTTGAAGAAACCATAAAAATCGGATTTCTCAACAAATTCGATGACAAGAAACTGAAAACATTTCAAAGTTTTTTTGATTTGGTATTACTTTACGATGGCAACTTGTTGGTGCTTGAAAAAATCTTAAAAACGATTTTAGGACTAGAAAAAGTTGAAAATTTGCTGGAATATTTGGATAAGTTAAAATTTTAGTTACCTGGAAAATTAATTGTTTTGGAGTTAGATCTGATCTGGATATTTCTGCAAGTCTCTGATTTTTGAAAGAAATTTATCCTCAAAATAGGTTTTTTCAAGAATTTCTTATCTTTAATCACAACTCCTTTAAAAACGCACAAACTGATTTTTTCTTCTTCAGTACCAACTGAAGCATCTTTCAAATTTTCCTGCACTCCAGAATTCTTCGAGCATTTTCTCCAGTAATTGTTGACATTGTTAAAAATTTCTTCAAATTTCATGATAAATTCATCTCTTTCTTTCAAGTTTTCCTCAATCTTTTTCAAAGCTCTTTGAAAGTTCTTGTCAAGGTGCCCCATAATTAACTATAATTAAAATAATCATACCTAGGGACTTTCCAGTTATAAAATGCTAGAAACTCATCTCTCGTCATAAGCATCTGCATATTTTCAGTGATTTCATTGGCAGGAACGATTTTCCCCTGAACTGAAAAACCCTGCAAAGGTGCAGGTTCATCTTTTTTTTTCGATTTCCTTTCCAGTCTTTGAAAGAACTTGACGACTTCTGGGTCTCTGAGTGGGTTGTCATCGCCAGTCTTGTCAGTGTTTTCTTCAGGTACCGGAACGACATCAACAGTATAGAAGCCAGCACCAGCAGTGGGTACCACGACACGAGCCCCTGAGTTTTTTTCATGAATTCTCGAGTTATCAGCAATGGCTCCGAAGAAAAAAGGTGGAAGAGTGACATCTAGACATTCCTTCATTCTTGACTCGATATGTTTGATTGCCTGGATTCCCTTGTTTTTCCTGTCTTTTGCTTTTTCAACGTTTGTCTCCTTTTTCACGAGTTGCACGTTGTAACAGCGGTCGCAGACCCCTCGGGACAGGAGCTGTTCTTCAACAGTGAAGACCTTTTTGCAACTGTTGCAGATGTAGTCGGTTCTGTTGGCTTCGTCGACGAGTTCGTCGAGAGAGGAGATAAGCTGAAGGATTCGTGAAAAAATCACGTTTTTCAGGTCCGGGTCGAAGGACCAATAGACCATTTTCTTCTGGTCAGGGCCTCGCGTGAACATGTTTCCTGTCTTTTCTTCCCCACGAGTGTCTTTTTTGCCTTCTTTTGACACGAGAATACCGTGCTTTTTTAACTCGTATAGTTTTGTTCTTATTGTCGGGCATGGAAGGTTCAGATCTTCTGACATTTTGTGCTCTTCGTTGCTTAGATGCTCGTCTCTTCTGCTGTAGTGAAGGATGTGCTCAACTGCTACTACTGTGTGGTCGTCGTAAAACGTTTTTATCACTATTCGAAGCAGGTCTTCGAAAAGTTTGACTGACATTTTAGTGTTTTTGAGATTTGGGATTTAGGATTTTGGATGTTTATACCTTAGTTGAAAGAAGGCCTATATAAATTTGGAACGAATGACAAATTTAAATACAATTTCTGGGAAAACGTCTGGTTAAGTGTATAATACTTTAATGATTATCCTAACTATTAAGTTGTTAAGATATTTGAAATGTATTACAATTAATAAAAGGATTTTTATATCAACAACCTTCATTTTATATTAAACCTTGAATATCAATAGAGCAATCCCAATAAGTGGCGAAAAAATGTAAAACAAAACAAATATCACTGCTCCTATCGCAAGAAGAGGAAAAAATAAAATAAAAAATAGAATCAAACAAAGGATCTCAAGATTTTTGTTATATTTTAAGATTCGATCCATAATATTCACAAAAACAAATCTCAGAAAGAAATAAGGAACAATACTAATCAAAAACAGATAAATTAAAATTGATCCAATCGTCAATGAAACAAATATCAAAATATGTACACATTTATTTTTTTCCTGCCTACGATTTTTGTATAAATTCTTACTGTCTCCTTCAAAGTAAAACCAAAAAGTTAAAGAAAATAAAGAACTGACAGGAAAAAACATCACATAAAGAGCTAAGACTACGTAATACATGTCATTCTTAGACTGTTTCAGGCAACTCCAATAATTATGATTTTGTGATTCTCCACAAATCGAGCAAAACTCCAAATTGCATTTGACACAGTATATTTTTCGGTTTATATCAAGTTTTTCAATCAAAATTTTACATTTCGGGCAGTTTGTTATTTTGAAATTTTCAGAGCTCGGATTTTTTTGGCTTGGTATGCTTTTTTTTTCTGTTTTTGAAAATTCAGGGAAAATACTTGAAATCATTTTGGAAGGAAATACGGATGTGCAGCCATGGCCTGGACACCCGATAAATAGGGTTTTTGATTCAAGAGCTTTTGCGTTGAGATTATTTTTGAAACATTTCTTGCAAATAAAATGATTGCAGTTTGGGACTGAGCCTAGTTCACAAGAAGCTTCATAACAAAGAGTGCAAGTATATTTTTCATTCGTTTTGCAGGAATCAAATTTAAAATTTTCCATATTTTTATTATCAACAGGATTTATTAGATTCAATATGAATTTCTGTATTTTTTTATCTAAGGACTAATTACTAAATCATCAGATCTAATCAGCCATACAAATTTTATCAAATAATCTAAAACTTTACAAAAACTCGTCTTATTTTTAATCTTTGAAAAATTGATATTCAAAGTTTTGAAAGTTTTAATAATTATTTTAAGTAAGTATTTTGGATTAAGTACCTCATAAATTAATTTTACTATTACCTTTCCGATTTATATAGCATTTTAGGCCAAATTAATAATAAAAAATTCCCATTTTGATGAACTGAAGGAAAAGTGAATTTCTAGAGATTCATTGAAGTCTCATTCTTTAAGATATAATAGATCCTAATAATTATGTAGTAACTTTATTAATCCTTAATTGTAAATATTCTTATGTTTCCTTCTAAAAACTTAGAGGATATATGTTCGAACCAGTGAATAATTAAATGAACCATGGCTCAAGTATAATATTTACCTATTTTTCCCAAACAAATGTGCCAACTAATCTCACTTACTAGATCATCTTATTTATAAAATACAAATTCTAAAGGGCTTAATTAATCAAGGTTCAGTCCTTTAGAAAGTAAAAGTTCCAGAAATAAAATTAAATTTTCTAATTCTTAGCCATGAGAATATTCAATTATTTGTTGAAACTCATCCAAAACAATTGGAAAAGGGATTTATGGGTATTTATAGACAAGGACAATACTTCGAACTTACTTTATTCATTGAGTTAAATTTTTAATGATTTTAATTGTTTTTTGTAAATAGTAAAAAGGTCGAGTTTTAAGTTTTGATTATTAAGGATGAAGATTAGGCTGTAGTTTGATAAATACAGTTATTTGCATTCAATCGAGTAGAAGTTTCAATGCTCAGGGATCGATATTCGGTCATGGATATGATATACTAATCAATTTAAAGTCATTGGAAAATATGTTGATTAATTATATCGATCCGTTAGACATAAGAATCATTCTATTAGATGAGAACGATCATTTTATTAAAGGTTAATTCGTATTACATATTTAAGTACCAAATTTTATGCTTATAGTCTTTAAGAATTAAAACTGATTATTAATATATGAAGATGATGCTGATGGTTCTTCTTTTGTGATCTCAAAATAATCGCAGTCTTATTTTGTAAATTTCGAAATTCTTACATATATTTTACTGAAATGATTTAAACTATTGCAAAAATACCTATAATTAAGTTTTATTATAAATATCAACAAGATTTTTCCCTTTACTGGTAGTGCCTGTTTGAAATCCTTACAAAGAATGCAATCGAACAATAGTCAATTAATATAAATAATAGATTATATAAAGTGTCTTCTCAAATAATGACCTCATTCTGATGATTAATTGTACTTTAAATACTATAATGAAATCTGAAAATCCTTCAAAGACTCCAAATCGCCTTTATTATTAAATACCATTCATTCAGAGCAGGTCCAAGTCTGCATCAATTCTTTATAAATATACAGAAGCAAATAAATATTTCAGAGTCTTCATGATCTAGTTAGTCTGCTCATATCAGCTTATTTGATTTTTTTGCATCTTAGTAAAAATTCAATTAACCATTTAATCAAATTATTCGAAGTAAGATAACTCATTCCGCTTATGATCTCATCTGTCGGGTTTCCTTTTTTAGTATAGCTTAAATGAAATTCTTTGAATATATTGATACTATCATCAAACTTCTGATAAATAAACTGAAGGAAGTAAATCTAAAGTATTTTAATCTCAAAGTTCATTTTAAAATAATAGAAATGAAATCTTGAATCCAGCATGAATGTAAATGATAGTTTACAACTTTATAGTTATGATTATTGAACTGATAGATCCGCCTATATTCCAAAAATTTTACTTTTGGATATAATAGTCTTTATTTGAAGAAAAATGTATTATTATGATTCAAAAGAAATAGTTCAGCTCTTGAATTTCAAGACATCTTAAACTATATTTTTATGCTTGATTATATTTCCCAAGAGTTCTCTACAGTAATCCTTTATTTTAAAAGGTAAATGCGATAATAATGTCCTTACGATAATAGTTGACAACTATTTTAACTCTTTTAAATATTCGATTGATCACTATAAAGATAATAATATTTTAGATGATAATATTTAACACATAATATCTCTTAGCTAAGATAAAGTCTCTCTCACTAATATTTGTTTGGCAAACTCTCAAACTTATCATTAATTTAGTTCTTCTTCTCATTTATCATTTTCTGATTTCAGTTCACATGAATTAACCTGAATCATCAGGAGTATTACCAATCCGGCCTTTGAACTATTATAGAAGATTATTTTTATTGTATATAAACTTTAGAATTTTCTTGAATGCAAAAAGTTCAAAATGTTTTATAGACTTAAGTTTAATTAATATGAGTTTCTCTACAATTAAATTTTTCTTTATAGGATCTTCAGTTGTCCTTAGAAATTAGTTTAGTAAGAATTTAAAATAATTATTTCTAATAATCGAATAAATAAGTCAGGCACTAAAAAGGGAAATGATATTTAAGTGTTTTGCATCCTTCCCATATATGTTGAATTGTTTGACTACCCTTGGATAATTCTTGAAGTATTATTTTTTAAATTTAGCAGTGTATTTAATCACTATTACAACAGAAGATAGATAATTACAACTTTTGATTAGATTTTAGTATAAACTATTCAGGGTATATTTCGGCTTGAAAATCTAAGTTTATAAATGGTGGAATCTGGTTTAAGCAGATTAGCGAGAGAAGAAATACTCGAAATTTCTGGAGATAATTATGATAGTAAAGGAGTTGAGCTTGAAAAGAAGTTATATAAGTACTATAAAAGGTATTCAAAATATAAACAAAAAACATATTCGTGGCCGATGAATGTCTTTAAAAAAGGAGGACATTCAGATTTGGTATCATGCTGTTCCTACTCTCCTGATGGAAATTATCTGGCGACTGGATCAAAAGACAAAACAGTTAAAATCTGGAATTTAAAAGAGCAAAAAGAAGGGTTTACTCTTAACGGACATTCAGCTTGGGTATCTTGCTGTTGTTACTCTCCTGATGGAAATTATCTGGCAACTGGATCAAAAGACAAATCGGTTAAATCTGGAATATAAGAGAGCAAAGAGAAGAGTTTACTCTGAATCGACATTCAGCTTCGGTATCTTGCTGTTCTTACTCTCCTGATGGAAATTATCTGGCAACTGGATCAGAAGACAAAACAGTTAGAATATGGAATATAAAAGAACAAAGAGAAGAGTTTACTTTGAATGGACATTTAGATTGGGTACTTTGCTGTTGTTACTCTCCTGATGGAAATTATCTGGCAACTGGATCAGGAGACAAAACAGTCAAAATCTGGAATATCAAAGAACAAAGAGAAGAGTTTACTCTGAATGGACATTCAGATTTGGTATCTTGCTGTTGTTACTCTCCTGATGGAAATTATCTGGCAACTGGATCAGAAGACAAAGCAGTTAAAATCTGGAATATGAAAGAGCAAAGAGAAGATTTTACTCTAAACGGACATTCAGCTTGGGTATCTTGCTGTTTTTATTCTCCTGATGGTAATTATCTGGCAACTGGATCAGGAGAAAAATCGGTTAAAATCTGGAATATAAGAGAGCAAAGAGAAGAGTTTACTCTGAATGGACATTCAGATTGGGTATCTTGCTGTTCTTACTCTCCTGATGGAAATTATCTTGGAACAGGATCAGAAGATAAATCGGTTAAAATCTGGAATATAAAAGAGCAAAGAGAAGAGTTTACTCTGAATGGACATTCAGATTGGGTATCTTGCTGTTGTTACTCTCCTGATGGAAATTATCTGGCAACTGGATCAGAAGACAAAACAGTTAAAATCTGGAATATAAAAGAGCAAAGAGAAGAGTTTACTCTGAATGGACATTCAGCATGGGTATCTTGTTGCTCTTACTCTCCAGATGGAAATTATCTGGCCGCTGGATCATACGACAAAAGGTTAAAATCTGGAATATAAAAGAGCAGAGAGAATGGTTCACACTGAATGGACATTCAGCTTCGGTATCTTGCTGTTCTTACTCCCCTGATGGAAATTATCTGGCGACTGGATCAGGAGACAAAACAGTTAAAATTTGGAATATAAACGAGCAAAGAGAAGAGTTTACTCTGAATGGACATTCAGCTTGGGTATCTTGTTGCTCTTACTCTCCAGATGGAAATTGTCTGGCAACTGGATCAAAAGACAAAACAGTTAAAATCTGGAATATAAAAGAGCAAAGAGAAGAGTTTACACTGAATGTACATTCAGATTGGGTATCTTGCTGCTCTTACTCTCCTGATGGAAATTATCTGATAACAGGATCAAAAGACAAAACAGTCAAAATCTGGAACATAAAAGAGAAATTAGAAGTTTTAAATTTAACAAAATATTTTACAGAAAGATTTGATAATCATTTCACAAGCTCTATAAATTGTTTAAAAAGTAATATATTATCAACTAACAAAAATGTGAATATATGTTCGAAAGACGGATTATTTACCATTAAAACTAAAGATAATAGAAACTTTAACGGTAGTAGCACGAATGGTAAAGAAGATTTAGTTTAAGATATAATAAATCTGAACTTAAAGGCATTTTTTTTATGAATCAAGAAAAGTATCTATTAGTTGTATACAAGAATAGTATTTTTAAGATAAGCTTTTGGAACAAATTGTTATATATAATAAATGATAATCTATCAAGGTGCATAATTAAAAGAAAAGATCTAAAATTACTATTTAATGATGCAAAAGTAGCTGCAATTATCTATGATTACTATAATGAATATTATCTAAGTAAAATTAAAATTGAGGAGCAACTACCAATCATTGTTAGTAAATACCTTCAACAATTCAATATCAATAAAACAACTGAAAAAGCACTAGATCTATCTAAATACCTTGCTAAATTTGCAAAATTGAATTATAAGCTGCAGTATCTCAATCATGATGCAAGTATAATCCTA
>RSEH01000170.1:0-106208 GCA_006503475.1 Stentor roeselii | reverse complement strand
CCCTAACACCCTAACACCCTAACACCCTAACACCCTAACACCCTAGTAATCAATTAAACTTAAATTTTAAAAAAAATGTACTATCAATTCTAGTGAAGTTTTTCTACCCACTAATTTATTACTGAAAAAGTATTTTAATCGTAATCAATATATATATTTTATGAGTTAGCAAAGGCCTTTCTTTTTATTGCTTCTCTATTTAAATTTAACCATTTTCGCATTTAAAAATATTTTTCAACTCTATTTTTAAAATTCGTATTAGCACATTAATTAAAGAACAACTTTGTACATATTTTAAAATAATTTACTGCCTTTGGTTTTATTGAGAGCCGTAATATTTGATAATTAAAATTTTATCAACTCATTGAGTAATTCTATTTGTTACAAAGATAATATTCTTTCATAAAATCTTTTTTAAAATTCGTCAATCATCGCTATCTAAATTCTTTCTAATATTTTTCTATTGTCTTATGCTTTTTTATATATATTAATTCCCCTTTGAAATTCAGTATCTTTATAATTCATAATACAAGTTATCTTGAATCATAAATTTAGGATTATCTCTTAATAATGTGCTAAAGTACTAATAAAAGATATTATATAAGCTTAGATTATTTGAATTGAAGAGAGTCTTAATGTTAGTTAAGATCAAAAAGAGAGAAATAAAATAATCATGATTCAATAATCATTTGAATCTAACTTGTACTTATATTAATTAAAAAATATCTAAATAGAACTAGACATAATTTGCAGATTAAAAAAAAATTGCCATGCAAATGGATATTTATATTTAGTGATTTTTCAATTGATATATTTTAAACTAATATAGCTAAAATTTCTATAATTCATGAACCTTTTTTCATTAATTATCTAAACTTCCTATTTAATCCATCAATAGATAATTATCGAATTCTTATTATTCGCTTAACAGGTCTTTTCAATCTATCTACCTTGAATAAGTAATGTCCACTTATATAAATTAAGATTCTAAAGGAATAGAGAATATCAATTGGATAATACTATTTCATGATTGCATGAAATCCTAAAAAAAACTTTTTTCATAATCATCAAAGCATTATATTTTTTTTTTCAGACAATGACTGATTTGCTGAACATAATTCTAACTATTAAAGTACTCCATTTAAAGAATTCTTCTAAAGAGGGAAACTTAATCATTTTTTCCTAGGCATTAGAGTATAGTATAATGAAAAATCAATATCAACCTTAAGTTTTTTCAATTCAAACGAAAAATTATAATAACTGAGACTATATTTATCAGAAGAGTTTTAGAATTAAAAGTGATCTCTGCCGAAAATATATTAATATAACATAAACCGATGTTTTTGTAAAAAAAATTGACTAACTCATAATGGGCACCGCCAAAATCTTGAAGAAATCTTGTTCTAACTTCTATATTAATAAAAACAACGTAATAATCAAATATAATATAAGAATCATTGTACTTAAAACTGTAAATATTCTGATATTGTTAACTCTAGAGTGAGTCAAAATATAAAAAAATGCATCACAGAATTATGATGACTGGTGATTTCTATTTAACTAAAGGTATTAAAATTTTATTAACCGGAACTAAAATAGCAAATATTATGAATATTTAAAAGGAGTTTATAAGTAATCGATGAAGACTTAGTTTGGGAGAATATGTTCAACATTGAGATCTTGAAAGTGTTCGAAATTAATATCGAATCATCGAAAACTATCGATGTGGGTGATTCTTTTATTATGATGAATAAAATTCTGAGTAAATTAAATAAGTTCTTGTTAAGACTCAGGTTGAGAGAAAATTTTATAATTATGAATGTAAAATTTGAGTGAAAAAATTTATTTTTGCATCACTTCACAATAGATATATTTAATTTTTTGTATAATCTTGTAATTATTCAAGTAAATAGGAGAAAATATGATAAACTTAGAATTGGGTAAGATAGAAAAATATTAAATATATAATCTCAAATAACAATTTTAATCTAATTTCGATAGGGTGAAATTTTTTTGAATACAATTAAGAGGTAAATAATATGTTTAAACCATGTGATAATAATAATTAATGGCTTAAGTCTATAATTTAGAAGCATTGACTTCATAATTATCCTTATAGGTAAATCATCTATTTTTTATACCTTCATTAATCTTGATTCTAAATAATTTTTCGGATTTATAAGATCATCATCTTTATATGGAAATCATTATTTTTTGCTTTCAAGATAGATCCTAAATGCTATTAAATTATATTAATAATTAACAAATAAAACATTTTTTTAGACTATTAGGAATTCATGATATTAATTACTAGTTTCTCTGATATTCATATATAAGAGAATGCATTCATACTGATTCGATATAGAGTAAGATATTTAACTAGAAAGCCATGACTCAAGATTAGAAAATAAGAAAAAGTTTATCATTCGATTTGATTCAATAAATATATTACAATTTCATATAATTCAAGAAAACTCTTTTAGTTTCGTATGATGTTTATTGTACAGTATTTTCAGATGTTTAATAAAAATAATTCATATTGTGCATATTATGGAATAGCTATTCCAATATTGACGGTTTTCGCATGAGATCTATATTTTACAACATAATAGATTTATATTACCCAGTAATTGATGATATTTTAAAAAGTTGTTTAAAATAAGGAGGAACCTTTGTGAGTGTATCAAAATGAAAGTCTTAACGCTTTTTTATTAGCCTAATAATCATGAGCCATTGCCTTTAAAGTACATGGGGTGCTTTCAGTTCTTAACAATAAAAATGGCCTTTATTTTAGCTATATTTTCACAATAGCAGTCTGGTCTCGCTCTGAGGGTCTGGTTATTTGTTTAATTGCCGATCAGTTTTCATAAATAATGAATATCTTTTGAGGATAAAGTTCATGTCTGCATATTCCTTTTATCAGGTATAGATAATGAGCAAAATATTTATGCAATATCTGTGGCTTGTATTCACCAAACATGATTTTTTTTCAAGCTAATTATTATTGTGAATCAGATTTCAAAAATATATTAAAATGCTGTCAGAAATGTCAAACTAAGAGTTATACTATTGAAAAAATTATTTTGCAAAACAAATTTCTCTGTAAATTATGCGAATCAGCACAATCAATCGATTTTACTTTAACATTTCTGTTAATTATGAAAGTGGATATGAATGGTTGAAATTCCATGAAGATTTTATAATTAATAAATCAAATCAAAAGATCAATATAATGCAAAATACTTTTGGCTATCTTAATACAACAGCAGAGCTAAATTTTAAATCTAGCAACATTTTCTTTACATCAAATCCAAGAAATTTATTATCATTTATAAGTGAAAAATTTATATATATATATGGCATTGAGTATAAAAGAATTACTCTATTCGAAAAACAAAAGAATTTTGATAATGACCCTCTACTTGTTCTTGCCGAAAATACTTTGATTAGAATAAAAAATAAAAGATGTCATCGATATTCTTTATATCCTTTTGAGTTGTTATATGAATTTCAATTGGAATGCGATAAATTTATTTGCACAGAAATTACATTAGATGGAAGACTATTTTTTGTTGTGAACAAGAAAAATATCGATGTTTATTCATTAACTGAGAAAGGTTTGCATCGAAATTAAAGGGACATAAAATTAAAGTTACTTGTATGAAAATAAATAAATCAAATACAATTCTAGTTTCTGGGTTTGCTGATAGAACAGTAATCGTATGGGATGTTTTAAATCTATCAGCTAAATACAAGTTTCTAGCTCATAAAAAGGAAATTCAGGCAATACAGATATCTGAAAATGATAAATTATTGTATCTGGTGGGCAAGATTGGATGCTTAATGTATTGAGCTTTGATAAAGAAAAGACTATCGTATCGATAAGAGAAAAATTATGGATAAAATATGTGGGTATATCAACAGACTGCAAGAGTATCTACTCTGGATTAAGTGACAATACTATAAATTGCTATGGTTTAAATGCGAATAAATTAGGTATTAACTAGGATAATTATGGAATTCAAATGATACAAGAACTTCCTTGATTTAAGTTTCCTTTCTCGAAAATAATAATATAAATAGAAAAAGTATTTCAATTTTTTTAGCTTTGATATGAATATAACCATTATAATATATCAAAAGGTTTCTTCCATTTTATCTTTATAGCATTTGAATTAAATCCCCGAATGCGATAAATACTGAGTTTTTTATCACAACATATTATGAAAAGTATTCATATTAAATTGTCAAAACTATATTATCAAAATAAAATGTATTTAATAAACAGATATTATGATATCAACAATTGATAATAAAAGAAGACAGCAAATAATGTAACAAAATATTTTGGGAAGTAAATACAACAAATTATTCCAATAAATTTAAACAAAAATGGAAAAATCGCCAGAAAAATGCTGTAAAGGCCATTAATTATTTTAATAAGCATTTTTATTGACATCTAGATGAAGATCAAGTCCCACATAAATATTTTAGGTAAATATCTCCCGAAGAATCGCTCGGATTTGAAAAACTAAATAGGCTTTCATTAAAATTAGGAAATTTTCTAACCTTTTGGTAAGTAATACAATCAAAATTTTCACATTAAAATAAAATTTCAGATAAAAGGAATTTTATGATTTAATTTTTTTATTCCTTGCTAACTGAAGCTGCACTATTAATATCAGCATTTAGTATATAAATATTATTTCTTAATCCTTTTAAAAATGCTTTCGAATGTAAATTTTACTTAATTTATTAACCTCGAAGTTGTATAAGACATTTTCAAAATATTCATTGATATCTTTTGAAATATTGATAGAATTTTCTGTGAATTTCATTTGAATTTCTTTGCGAATTAGATTGAATTCTAGTATGAAGATTATTTAATTTCTAGTAAAAAGATGTTCATTTTCATTAATAACCATGAGATTAATGTATCTGAAGTTCTCACTTAGAAACAAGTTCGGATGTCTATATGCTTGTTCTATTGTATTTTGATCAAGAGTTGAATAAAAATGAATGAAGTTAATGTGAATTCATTATCAAAGAAGATTGACCAGAAGCAAACTCTGCATTTTTTGCGGTAGTTTGTTAAGGGATTCCTTGAGGACAGTGCTTAATATAGGTGTTGTTGCCAAGACAGAAACTAAGCAGTGATATCAGAATAGCTATAATTAATTCTTACTTTTAGCTTAAAATTTGATACTTCTGTGATACAATTGCACTTGCAAATCATGCCAAGATGTAAGGCTGACTTCATAAGCCAATTCACTAAACTCCTTAAGATTTTATCTTAATAGCCAGCTTCTAAGGCCGTTGGGTAGAGTAGAGACTTTCCAGTTATCATCAAGCGTGAAAGCTCTTGTCCATTTGATATCCATATTAATACATATAACTGCATTCAAATACTAATTTTCAACACCAATTATTAAACATTCTGACTGACTACTTAATAACTACACTCCTGCTTTGGGTAAGGACCATCAACATTTACTCCATATACTGCGCCTTCTAAGCTGAGAAGACTGCCAGTTCCGCTTGAAAAGCCTTGAGATGCAGTGAAGTGACTTTTTCGTCAACCATCTTCGGAGGGTGTAGACCTGGCTATCGTATTTTCCGTCATTCAGCCTTTCCACAGGTCAATTTGGGTGATAGTCTGATTGGTAAATGAGTAGCTCATCACGAAACTAGGGTACCCTCGCACATCTGAGGCTCAGATACATCCCAAAGGTTAAAAAATCACTGCTTGGCAGTTAGGAAAGATGAATCTATCTGTTGGGAGAAAATTCGAAGATGCACACATTTCAATATTAAAACCCTGCCTACACAAACCATCTCCTCTTGATTGCATCAATATAATAAATACGAGATTAGCGCAGTAGCATGAAACACCGATCATAGTTTCCCTAATACAGATATTTTTATTAACTAATCCCAAACTATATTAGATTTGATTGTCCTATAAGATAAAAAATCTATGTTAATACCTTCTTAGTTTTAGATATATTTTCTAGTATTACAATTTTTCCCTTCAATATTTCCTAAAAACCCTTTACTAAACTTTCCAATGAATCTTCTTAAACTTCACAGCCCTAATCATTAACAGTCCCAAAAAATCATAAACTCCTCAGTCCGAATAGAAATAAACCAAATGAATCCTGAAGTAGTTAGCATCCTCGTTACAATCGACAAAACAGCAGATAAGATACTGAAAAAGTATGTGAGTGAAGGACAATTCTCATCTCAAGTAAATGAGCTCAAGCCAATTTTAAGCCAATCTCCGAGACCTCTTCAATCTCACAGCAGAGTTCCAAGTTTCGTGCAACAAGACAGACGAGATCGTCGAACTCTAAGAGCAAAAGTGAACTGCATCCTAAACAACCTTCCAACAGTTTGCAAGACGATGAGTCGAAAAGACTTGAAATTGCTTGTAAATGAAAAAAAGAAAAAAATCGACTCAATCAACAGGATTAGAGAAAAACTTGGAAAAGAACTGCTCCAAGCTGAAGATGTCTCTTTCAACTCGTCATTCGACAAGTACGGCAATATCAAAACGAAAAAAAGGGAAAAAGAAGCACCTCTTACTCCTAGAACTGCTCTTAAATCAAAACTTACTTCAACTGAATACGAAATGCTTAAAGAAGACCCTGTTTACTTCATCCAAAACGAAAAATTCAAATATAAAATTAAACTTGATGAAGATGAAAACTGGGAAAAGTTGCTCGATGGAGAGTCGAACAAAAAAATCAAAATTTTAAGGAAAAAAACCTCGCAGGCTAATTTAGAAGGAAAACCATTAAAAAAAAGTGACTTGAAAATGTTCAATTTTGATGAAAAAGTGCTTCAGGCAGAAACAAGAATAAAAAATCAAGAAGACGGAAAACTTTTCATGAAAAAGGTTCAGAGTCAGACCTTGATTGAAAAAGAACAAAAAATTAAGAAAAAAGTCTTCCTCAGTGATGCAGTGGTCAAAGGTAATGATTTAAACAAGAAAAATAAGGAGAGAATATATGATTATTATAAAACACTTGAAAAAATTAAAAAAATGAAGCTTAGGGAAATAGAAATCGAAGAGAGAATCATGAAATTCGAAAAGGAAGCAAAAAAAGCTGAAGATTTGTATTCTTTTAGGCTAAAGCAAAAAGCTTTATCTGAAAAAATTGCGAAGACAAAAAGAAAAAATCTTAATTTTGAAAAGAATACTTTTGAAAAAGTTGAGACTCCTAACGACAAAATGAGAATCAAATACTCCTTTAGAGAATTTTAAATAGTTAAGTTAAAATTTATTATATCATTTTTTTCTTCGTAATTTCTTCATTAAAATTGGCAAGAACAATAAAATATAATTATTTTAACTGGCTTTGGTTCATTGAAAAAAATTCATATTAAATAGATGCATAATATTAATCTCAAGGTAGTTAAGGATGCTGATAATTAATAAATTAGGAAGCTTCAATTATTCACCTATAAAGGTAATAAAATTAAGTAAATTTGTTAAATTCTTATGATATTAGAAATAATTAGTACCATATTTATTTGAATGCATGCCCAAAAATGACAGTAATTAAATTACTTGCTTACTGAAAATCACAAAATATATTCTTCTTGTCTAAATAATATTAATCAATATCCAAATCACATTCTTTTATTTTCTTGATTTACTTACCAAAATATTCTTAGAAAATAAAATTTGTATAAATTCATTTAAAGGATCTTGATAAATCAATTTCAGTTTCTTACAATCAAACAAA
The DNA here is from genome assembly GCA_006503475.1 of Stentor roeselii. NCBI lineage: Eukaryota > Ciliophora > Heterotrichea > Heterotrichida > Stentoridae > Stentor > Stentor roeselii. Next base: position 98,457 of record RSEH01000170.1, on the reverse strand, counting down.
TAAAGATAAACCCTTTTAATTAAACGAATCCTCAGAAATAAAATTAAAAAAAAAAACAAAATTTTGAAATCTAGGCTGAAAATCCGATGAATATTTGATAAACCCAGTTAATTTTCCATAGTCTTCTGTCCTCTCACTTTTTAAATCGCAAGTTTATTAAGCGATAAACACTCATTGATTTATTGTTGCAATAAAACAAAACGATTTTCATAAAAATCAAAAAGATTTACTATCTTCCAATCATTCCATTTTTTAATATTAAGCAAAAAAAGTAGACACCACCAGCTTCCTCATAACAAAAATCCAAGGAAACAACAGTTAGTCCATCTTGAACATAAAAAACTCATGAGAAAAAGCAGTTTCTCACTTAAAGAATAGAAAATGAAAAAACAAAAAATCTTCAAAAAACCAGAAAAAATCGTTTTACAATTACATTCAAACTGCAAGTTTTCTAATAATTGTTTGTTGCTTTCTGTAGAATTTCAATTATTAATATTAATAACAACCCTCAAGTAAAACGGCTGTTAACATCAATTCTGTTCTCAAATTCTATTGAGGCAATACGCTCGATATATATATAGGAATCAAATTTAAAGTAAATAAGAACTTCCGATTTCATAAAACTTTTTACTTTTTTTAAAGTTTTAAGATTTTCGGGCTAACTATCTTCGTCCCGGGTGGATTATCAAATCAATGGTTTTAAACAATTAAATGGCAGAGTACTTTTACCAAGGACAGACTCCTTTTGAAGTTGAACTTATGTTTTCAACTTATTCTTTTAAGTTCTACTCACAGCAGAACTTCATGAGAGCAGCCCCGATTTCAGCTCTTTACTTTCAAAGATTTGTATACTTGAATGAGTACCCGATGATTTGTCTGATTCCGATGATTGAAAGGTACATCGCCCAGCTGGAAATCCCGAACCAGGTTTACCTCTCCGACTACCAGCATCATTTTCTCTCGACTCTGGCACAAAGAACGTCCCCTGGTGGAATTTTGGTGGCCGAGCTTATCGACGAGAACGCCGATTACATTTACCTTATCTTCGACCAGAATGACAATATGAGTGTCCCTCGTTTCAACTCTGGTCGCACATTAGAAGTATTTCAATTCGGCTACAATGAACTGATGCAGCTGTCACAAAACGCTCTGACCTATTTGAGAAACCTTCAACTTTCTCAGATCTTTCTGACGAAGCAATATCAGGAGACTAACATTTTCTACGAATTCTTCAAACAACATGCATCGAGCTGGCAATTCCAGGCTTTAACGCAAGACCTCCAGCTGGACAGAAAAATTGAAGAAGTCCAAAAAAGAAATACTCCTGTCAAGACAGTGCAGAAGGTCGCAGTGAAGCTGGAACTGGGAAGCAGTGAATGTCTTCTGTGCTGCACTAACCCCAAGAGCATTGTTTTCTTACCTTGTGGCCATGTTGTCGCCTGTAAAGAGTGCACTACTCAAAACTTGGAAATTGTCCTTTCGAAAGTCATCAATCAAAGAAGATCACCTAGGAGTTGTCCGATTTGCAAGCAAGCAATCAAGGAAGCCAGGGAGGTTTTTATTTAATAAATTTAAGGATGAGAAGGGTTACTGGATTTGGTGAGTCAAAAGTGATGCTAATGGTTGGTTGGTTTGGAAGATATTTATTTGTTTGGAGACTACTTGATTTTTATCCCTTGCTTCAAGGATTGATAAGGATCTTCGGGTTTAGAGTCATTGAATAGAGATTTTTATGAAATTGGTCATGATTAGGGGGATTTGTTCATATTTGGATCTTCTTTTTAAAGTTCGATTAATGTTTTTTGAAGATAAAAATTGAAAAAATAACATTTGAATCAACTTTTAGTCTTTAGGGAATAATTTAAACTTCAGTAGGTTTGTAATAAAAGTTGAAAATTGTGATTATTTGGCCTAAACTCACTTAAGTGCCTAGAGGTACTTAACATTCCAAAACAAAAAATAAGCAATAGTCCAGTTCTTCATTGATTAATTAAACAAGGTTTATCAATCCCAAATGACAAATCTTAAAAGCTTTAATAATGGGCTGCAAGCAGTGTCAAGTTTTTGGAGAAAAACAAAAAGACGAAATCGTCGGTGAAACCCTGAACTATGAGTCGAGTGTAAATAGAGGCTACGTAGAGCATTGCAATAACTCTCTTTCTAAAGAAGTCCAGATGGAATATCAAAAAGATCTTGATTCGACTGGTGAAAGCATCCAAGAGTTCAGAACTAGAAGGAATGATATTAAAAAGTTCAAGAAACAAGAAATAATTGAGCAAGCAACAAGGATCAGCCAAGAGTTCCTTGCAAGACCAGATAGATCTCAGCTAAAATTGCAATTTGATAGTGGAAATTTCGAAAAAGGTTTAATGAGACTAGTTCAATTCAAGAATGATTGAGTTAATTAAGACTAAAGACGAATATTATAGTTTAGTTTTGATTGTTTATATTAAGATGAATAGACTTTGTAGAATTAGGAATGAAAATTAGTTTTTATTAGTATCAATAAGACAATTTTCGAGTGGAATTTGAAATAAAATCAATAGAAAAATTTCAAGTAATCAAAAGACAATAACTAGATGTTTATATATTGGTGAATTGCTGAACTTTTAAGTATATATATTAAGACAACTAGGAAAAAAATGATGCTCTTTTAATTTCGTACTTAGAATAATTTTATTGACTTAATAACCTTAAATACTATATCTTAACCAAATTAAATGCACAAATGTAGTTTCTAATCTAATCACGTAATTTTGTCCTTTTCAACATTTCTAAATGTTAATATGAAGCATTAACTAATCACTTTAGAAATAATTGATTAGATTTCGAAAAGATTTGATCATAACATTTTTCTTCCAAACCCTCTCAAATTCCATAAATCGAATCTAGAATCAAAGTATGAAAAAATCTCACAATTCATCCTTAGACTTTGAACTTCTAGCCAAACTTCCAGATATAAACCGTCAACACCTTCATATTCCAAAGAACTACACAAACACTTCTCCCTTTAGGAACAAACAAAATATTTTGAAAACGTTAAAAAAACAACCTGCTCAAACATCTGAGACTAAGGCTCGAATATCTCCATCACTTAGTCGGGTTTACCAAAAGATCCTTGAAAAGTCAAGCCAAGAAAAAGAAAACTGTCAAATCCGGTCACTTAGCGTGAAACGACAGATGCTACTGAACGACATTTGGTCGAAACCAACAGACTATAGCGAAGAGGATCAAAAAGAAATAATAAAGGATTACAAAGTGGTTCATGAAAAGTTCAACTCGATAATGAAAAATAAGCTTCCCGCAAGTTTGAGGAAATTTAAGTAATTTGAATTCTTCATACGTTATACTTATTTAAACATGGAAAATTTCAACCCCGACGAATCAATAGTTCCTCTCACACGAAGAAAACTTCTCGCAAAGGCCCTTTATAAAGACAGCCCCACAAACTACAGCCTTGCGAGCAGGAAGATGTTCAACAAAACAACTCTTCTTTCAAAGGCAAGTCCTTTGGTCGAAAAAGATTTGAACAAGACGATTGTCAAAAAGCCTGAAGAAAAAACTCAGAGAATCAACGGGATGCAAGGTTTTCTCATAGAACTTTGGAAGTGTTGCAAAATCGGAGCGGAAATCGACAATTTGATGAAACTTGAAATCGGAAGTCTTTTCTTCGAATTGAAGATCAGAAATGAATGCAGCAAAATGGTCCAGTTTTTAAGTGAACTTCATGGGTATGTCGGTAAACATAACAACTTTCCTGATGTTTTGACTCCTTATCTTGAAGAAATTGTTGGGCTTGCAAGTTTTGAATACCCGCTCATTCGGAGTGGAATGAGTTTGACAGAAGCTGAATGTGTGCTTGGCATCTCGATATCCAAGTTTACTATCAAAAAAGTAAAAGTAAGTGATATTTAGGCACTTCGCAAACTTTCTGGAAGACAGGAATTGGTATCAAATACCTGGATCTTGCTTTTGATGCTATCAGATATCGACAGCACGTTGCAGAGCTCAATTCCAAGAAACGAAAACAACAAATGGGAGCTCTTTTTAGACTACTCTTCAAACCCAGGAAAGTTCGTGCAGAACATCCGAAAACTTCCTGAAACCATGAAAAAAATTTCCGGATCTTCAAGTAACCCTTATTTAGAAGCCTGGCCAAAATCTCTTCAACTTTTTTCTTTGACAAAGAAAGACCCCGACTTTCCGGATCTGTTTCATCTAATCAGCGAAATTTTCGAATTTCACAAAATGATAAAAAGTCAGTCCCCAGAAGGTTTCATCAAAAAAGTTGATAAAAAAGTTCAAATTTCAGCGAAGTCAAGTCGATCGATAACTCCAGCAACAGGGACTGAAAGGACATCTCGTCAACTGCAAAGTTCGAGGTCATCTTCAAGAAGCTTGAATAGAAAAAGTTTACCTGACTGTGAAAAAAGGACTCAGTATTTATATGAATCGAGGTTCAACAGAAGGATGATTGAACAGTTCACTGAGAAATTGATGGAAAAGATGAAAAGTGACCCAGATTATTTGATTGAAATCAGGATGAAGGACATTGGAAAGTATTTGATGTTTAAGGAAGAATATATTGATATTCATAAGGACAACTGGGTTCAAGAGTCTACTATGGAGGTTGTTAATAGTACTTTGACTTCTGACCTCAGCACTCAGATGTCGGACACTAAAAAGGAGGCGTTTTTGGCTTATATAAAAAATCCGAACTTATTGAAACAAGTCATTGAAAATTCTAAGTTGAAAATTCTGAAGGATGTAAATACTAAGTTTTAGATGAATAATTCCAACCTAACTTTAAATGTTTTTAAATATTTATTTTATTGAGATGATCTTTTTTAAAACTTAAGTTTCCCAAACTAAACAATCCCTAAAATTAAAACCACACTTCTCATCTTCTTTAACTAAAAATCCTCAAAACAGCCAATAAATAGTCAGAAAATATGAAGAAACGCATAGACGATGATGACGACCTTAAAGTAAAGCCTTCAATTCCACCTCCAACATCAAAAAGCGATTCAGAAGTTTCGACATCAATGTACCTTCTGATGCTATTTCTTGCAATAGGTATTAAAAGTTGGCAGCCCTTAGCAATTGCCGGTTCCAAAAATTCTGACGGTTCTTACAGTTGGAACAAGACGACAATGGTGGTTCTAGTCGAAGTAGCTAAGTTGATATTCTGTAGTTCAGTGTTCATGATCCAGTACTTCACAACAGCTCCTGCGAAGCGTCATCTTCTTCACAACCTTTCATTTAACCAGTCTCTTCACTTCATGGTGCCAGCGATACTTTACGGTGCGTCAAACACTTTAGTCTACATCGGAATGTCCTACATCAACCCAGCGCTTTTTCATGTTTTCGGAAATATTCGCATTCTCACTGCTGGAGTCCTTTACCGCTTCATGATGGGCAAGAAATTAAGTGACTTGCAATGGTTGGCGTTGATGATGCTGACCTGCGGCGCTCTGCTTGCAACACCGACGAACCACTCAGAGCCGAAAGAAGGCGAAAATAACTTCTTGGGTCTTATGATCCTTCTGCTGATGTGCACGTGCAGCACAGCATCAAGTATATACACAGAAATAAACTACAAGAAAACTCAGGAGCTGAGTATTTTCTATCAAAACTCAGTGCTTTACATCTATGGAATCATCGTCAACCTCCTTTGGCTGATCTTCTCAGATGCAGGGACTTTAGGCGATGAAGGACTTTTCGGAGGGTTTGACCGAAGGGCTTTTGTGGTCCTTTTAGCCCAGAGTTCAATGGGTGTTAGCCTTTCTTTCATCTTCAAGTACCTGGACAATATTGTTTATGTGATTTCCTTGACAGTCTCGATGTTTATTTCTGCTATTTTCAGCATTGTTTACTATGACTTCGAGTTTACCATGTCTTTCGGCTGCGCACTTGCTATTGTAACAGTTTCGATTTATCACTACTACAGAAGTAAAATCTTAGAAAAGTACAGACTTAGTGAAAGTGACATGAACTTTTAATAGCTAGTTAATGGGTTAGAATAATGGGAAACTGTCTTGATGTGCTTTACCCGAACTTCAAATCAGACACTCTTGCAAAGCACAACGTGTCCTCTGAAAAGATCCACACTCTTTGCATGCGGTGGAAAAAACTGAGAAACCCGGAAAAAATGACCCCGAATGAATTCCAAAAAGCGATTATCCAGAATGACGACGTCAAAATCAACTACAAGAAATACTACGACCTAGGCGAGGAAATCGAAGCGATTGACTTACTCACTAATCTTCTTATCTTAAGCAACGGGAACCTTGAAGATCGGCTTAAGACTTTATTCGCTTTGTACTGTTTCGACGAGCAGTCAACGATGACTCAGCCTGAGTTCGTCGTTTGCATGGAAAAGTCGATGCGGGCTTTATGTGAAATCGGTTCCATTCAACAGCCTCCCATCAATCGTTCCTATCTCGAGTCCTTCACCCAAGAAAAATGCGCAGGTGAGTCAATCGATTTAATCACCTTCAAATCAGCGATTATCAGCGAGTGTAACAAATTTGCAGAGATTTTCCAAGAAAGTTATCGATTTCTAAGGACAGTTTCAACTATCATCGTGGAGAACCCGTTTCCAGTGATTTCATATCTGCAAATGGGAAGTCTTTTTTTGGGAAAGTATGAAATTGTTGATGTTCCTGATGTTATTAAGAATATTTCTTCGATTTATAAACAAAAATATAAACATGCTCTGCTTAAAGTCAAGCCTATGCTGAACGACTCGGATGAATACACTTTTGAGCTTATTTATGTGACTGGCATTCAAGGGGATAAGAACTTCAGGCAGAACTACTTCAGAGAGATTGTGTTGAAGAATAAGGTCAGCAGTGAAGCTATCACTGAATTTGGGGAATTACCTGGAGGATTGCTTTATAAAAGAATTTCTGTCATTGAAATTGAAAAAATGACTTTGAAGGAATATTTGAAACGCTTTCGAACTGAACCGCTTTATTCCAAGTGGATGAAACCTTGCTTGTCGGAAAAAGAAGTCATCAACCTTGGACTCAACCTTTTGAAGGAACTGGAGAAATTGCATAAAATTGGAGTTATTCACTCAAATATTAATCCTACTAGTGTTTATTTGATTGAGGGGAATATTGAAAAACTTGCGTTTCTTGATTTGGAACTTGCAATTTGGGACCCACCAAATATCGTAGGCTCAGTCAGTCCATACTTCCAACAATTACGAGAAGACATGTTCGACACAACCTTCAGAGACGAGGACTTTCTCTTCCCAGAGCATAAAGAACTAGCAGAAGAGTACCGCAAGACCTCAAGGGTCCCAGAGAAAGACATAAAAAAAGAAGGAGATCTCTACAGCATCGGCTCTCTTTTATACCTCGCAATAACAGGCGAGCCTCCACTCGACTTCTCATCAAAGACCCAATTCCACGATCTTCCAAAAGACATTCTATCAAAATGGGACCCTCCTCACAATTTAAAAGATTTCGTTATTTCAAATCGAATGTGCGCCTTCTTGATGAAAATTTTAGCAGTTTCTTCATCTCAAAGATTCCCCGACATCGCATCAGCCCGAGAAGAATTAATAACAATAAAAACACTTCTTGACTCAATCCCTTCTGAACTGATGAAAAGTCTTGAACACCTCCCCGCGAATCCTGAGATATTCCACAAAGACCACACTTGTGACCTGCGAGGTTTCCAGATAAGTGATTTTGCTTTGGACTACTTGTTTAAATTTGTTTATGACTCGAAAATTCCGAACCTTCAGCTTTTTTCAGGCTACCTGCCGCTGCACGCGTTGAAAACTCAAGATATAACGATTCTCGACTTGCATGAACAGGAATTATTTTCAGAAGATCTGAGAATTCTTTCTTTATTTCTGGAAAAAAACCACTCGTTAACTGCCATCAACTTATCAGGAAATCCGATCAACTCACGTCATGACAACAGCAAGTCTGACTCTTCTGTTGAGTTAACTTTGAATTCGTTTATTGACGCCTTGACGAAGCATTCGAAATTAACTGAGTTTCGAATGGAAAAAGTAAAACTCGGCCCGTTGTTGGTAGAAAAGCTTTGCAAGGCCTTTGTGAGAAATAAGGACTTGGAAATCATTCAACTTGGAGATACTGACTTGCAGGATGAAGGAGCGAAAGAATTGTGTCTTGTGGCGAAAACTTTGGAAAAACTCACAATTCTTAGTATTGAAAAAAATGGACTCACGAATCAGGCAGCTTTTTACCTGGCAGATCTTATCAGGACCAATCATCAAATCGTGGAAATTGACATCGCGGGGAATAACATTGGGAACCCTGGCGCTTTGGCACTTTCAGAGGCTCTTGTAAAGAACTTCACTATTGAAAAACTGAGAGTTGATCATAATTCTCATATTGAACTTGAAGAAAATAAAGCTATTCATCAGAATGTAGAGTTTAACACACATTTCACTAAAATCAAGGCGAAGTATGAGAAGTTTAAGGAATATGGGTATAATCTCACTGCGGAAAGCATTAAAAGTTGGGTTACTAGTCATAAGTATGCTGTTGATAAGCTTAAGGCCAAATTGCACGCGCCTGCTGATGAGATTGATGAGAAGTTGAAGGAAATTCTTCTTGATTCTCAGGGTAATTTGAACTTGAAACCTATTCCGATGAAGTATACTTATAATCCTGGAGAAGGAACTGTCCATTTTGACTCGAAAATCAAATAATTTTAATAGTTATGGTTGTATTGAGGATTATGTTATTTTTTATGGATTTTTTTAATTGGTTTAATTTGTAAGCTTTTTACTGTAATCTTTAAGTATTGGTAGAATATTCTATTAATTATCATCATGCCTCGAATCTAACTTTAATTTGTTATTGAAATATTCTATTCGAAACCATATAACTTTTGTCTTCTCTCATAAGATTATCTATTTAAGGATGCTATTTTTTCAATAGATCCCATAAACTAATTCAAAAAATGGTTACATTTATTAAAATTTTTTTGTACCATGCTGATTAAAATTCCTCAGAGATCTATGCTAAGAATCTCTGAAACAGTCAAATCCTGTAAAACAGACCAAAAATATTTCTAAAATTTCAAGAAGTTACGTAACTGTTAACTTAAGATAAATTAGCTAAAATTATTCGGATGTTGAGTATTTCAACACAAATTTTTTATCCATGCACTCTCTAAAGCATCTTTCGCGCTAATCCTATTTTTAGGGTCAACAACGAGCATTGCGCTTAAAAGTTTAAGCATATCAAAATTCCTCTCAAAAAACACAAAATCTTCAAAATTCAAATCTTTATATTCAGCCCTGGTTCCAAGCTCATTCTTCTTACATTTAAAAGGTAATTTCCCAGTAGCTAAAACAAATAAGATGACTCCGATACTCCATATATCAACTTTTTCATCATATTCCCCAAGACCGATTTCAGGTGCCATATAAGAAGGGGTTCCACAAACGTTATTTGGTAGTTGACCATTCGCAAAGTATGCAAGTCCAAAGTCAGCGATTTTCAACTCAAATCCTTCCTTGTTTTCCAATAAAATATTCTCAGGTTTGAGGTCACGGTGAATAACTTTTTTTTCATGAAAATGATTTACTGCTGAAAGAATTTGCTTTACTATGAATGCCAAGTCGATTTCTGCAAAAGTTTTCACTTCCTTCATTTTTGCCGAAAGACTCCCACCTTTACAGTAAAAACTTGATATGTAAAACGAATGAGAATCTTCAAGCATTTCAAAACATTTCAAGATATTTGGATGGTCTAGCATTTCTAGAATGCGGATTTCAGATGTCAGATAAAGATTTGACTGACTTTTTTTTATGATTTTCAAAGCTCGGTACTCTTTGCTGGGCTGGTGGAAACTTAGAAGGACCTCGCATGACTTGCCTGTTCCAAGTAATGAAACTGAGACGTAGTCATCTAGGATTGAGGAAGATTGGGAATTAGATGAGTTTTTTAGGATAAAACTCGACTTTCCCTTCGTTTGAAGAAGGCTTGTGGAATTTTTTTGTCTGGCTTGGCTTGGGAAACAACCCATTTATAATTTAGACCATTCATCATGATGGCAATCGAAAATAGTTTAATTTCACCAAGTTTGAATTAGAAAAGATTAAACAAATCCTCTAGTCACAAAAAATTAAAATTTGGAATCTTAGTTAGTGAAGGATTAAATATTAAAACTCGTAAAGGGATTATTTAAAAAAACCTTCTGAGAAGCTTTTCAAGTGTCTATACTGACAAAGGAAACATAATTATCGGATCCTCAATTAATATCTTCACTCAATCATAAGTGGAACTCTAAATTTGAGAACCATAAAGGTTTTGGTTTTAGTGGTAGAATATTTCATTCTATTAATTTGTAAAAAACTCAACAAACTCAAGAAATATTATTAGAAATCAGCTTTTATCACTAAATCTCAGATAAAAATCAGTCAAAGTTTCTAAGGATTAGAAAACTGCAGTTTTCTGAGTGAGTTTCTTATAGTAAAATTGTAATTCTATGAAATAACGCAAATAAAACTTAAATTAGATAAATTAAGTGTTCTGATAAGAAAATCTATCGAAATTTACCAATCTGACTAATACTTTTGATAATATGATAAAGATTGAACAAGATAAATTCATGTGTCTTTATATTAGACCAAAACATTAAACCAAAACTTTAATCCTTATCAAAATCAAAAACTTGAAATTTGGATCTAGTATTTAACTCTTGAATCATTCATTAGATTTAGGTAATCAAGAATTATATGAAAAGATATAATTTAGCTTTAAATAATTTTAAGTAATTTTCACTGATATAAACATTTTGACAACTTGATTAATTTTCCATAATATCAGTCTATTCATAATCATAGAAGTAATCTAAAAAAAACGTTTAAGATATCAAACCTCAAACATGATAATAGAATCATGTGATACCGATAATGAATACTAAACTGAAGAAGGACTTTGGTATCTTGATTATTTCAATTCACAAAATGGGCTTGAGAGGATCTTTAAATCATAGTTAAAAATTATGTCCTGGTAATATTACAATAAGATTATTAATTAGACTGCTTTATAAAAAAATTTATCAAAGTGGACATGGATAAATTATCGTATTAGCTTACTAATTTAAGTGTTTATTTATACAAATTTAGAAGAATCTTTGAATTGAATATAGTTCAGATGATTTTATCATATAAAATTATTTTAATTAAGCCGATTATACGAATGATTATTCTTTCACTCCCTATATAATCAACCCAACATTTTATCAGTCTTTTATTCCTCAGCCCATTTGCATACATGATCAATTTTTACAACACTTTGATTTTGACTCTATATTAAATTTTAAAGCAATCTCCTACTCCTTTACCCTTAAACTAAAGTATCTAAATTCACGCCAAAGCTTCGATCATAGTAATCCAAGAAAATCGAAAAATTAGTTAAGCTGAGACTGAAATTTTCAGAAAAAGACCTGGAATACTTTCATCGATCAAGTGAAACAACATTAAAAACTCTTTTAATTAAATAAGTCTTTCACCTAGATTACTTGCAAATCGTAAAAATTTGAAAAAAAAAATCAAACAAATTAAATGCAAGAAAAACTTTTCGAGGAAGTTAATTGAAAATAAAGAAAGTTTATTTAATAAGTAAGACTCAACTTGCAGTTTGCCAAAATCTGATAAATTTATCATTTTACAGCCGAGATCTAATATACCCTAACAGTGACTTTTTTGTGATTATGAATTACCAAACTTATTTAGATTTTGATATATGATGAGGGTTTAGGAAATTAATTAGAAGAAGTTGTTTTATTTTACTGATTTATACATTTATATAAGGTCAAAGATTGATTTGAATTTAGTTCTTAGATAAATTTGTTTTGATAAACTTTTTGAATACTTATAGTTAGAATTGTACTGGCATGCTAATTATTCTTTTAATTTTTTGATTTTTTAATTATGTTCATTTGATTATTTATATTTCTGGTTTTAAAATTATTTTCTTTTACAGTCATAAATTACTTTATTTTATGAAATAACAATAAAACAAATTAATGTCAAAGTTTGCTGATAAATTTGTGAACTTGACAATAATGATATAGATTCATAACATTAAAATTTTATACTATAATATTTTGTTAATTTTATAATAATCAGATATGATAAATTTTCTGTATTCCCTGTCTATTTAATTTCCTAAATTACATCATTCAACAGAAACAAATAATAAATAGTTCAAATACAATATTGAACACAGTTATTTATTGATAGAGGTTTACGCTAACTCTGGATTTACTTTAATCCCATAATTAATTTTTACACCTTCTTTTAAAACCTAGTCTTATTTCTACTCATTTCTTAATTATCTCCATTAGGTTTGAGAGAGTTGTAGAAAGCCACGCAATGAACTTGCAATTCTTGCAGAACTTCCAGACTTGAAATTTCATCAAACCACTTCTTCATACGAGATCCATCTTTCAACGATACACCGACATTTCTCAGGTTGTTAAACTCATTGAATGCAAAGATATCAGCTATGGTCGGAGTTTGAGTCCTAGCTGCATACCCAGAGTCCGATAAAATCCATTCGAAATCATCAACACAAGCAAGAGTTTTGGCTCTGACCTCATCCTCTTCCTCTTGAGTCATATGGCTCGCCCCATAAAACATCGGCAAGAAAATCTTTTTCATCAAATGTTCTTCAAGTTTTTGCCTGACCCCTTGATGATGCCAATGAAAATACGCATTAATTCTAGCCCTAATCTTCAAGTCCTTAGGATACCACTGATTATCCAAGTTCAAACTTTCAGCAACATAAGTGACAATCGCAGCACTTTCATTGAGATAAAACCCTTCATGTGAAATTGCTGGAACAGCTTGAAAAGGGTTGATTTTGGTGAACTCTTCAGTAAGATGTTCTTGTTTTCCAAGACTCACATTCGAGGTTTGGAATTCGACTTGACTGAGTTTCAGATAAGCAAGAACACTGAGACAAGGCTCTGAAAGCATATCCACATAGACTGTAAGTGACATTTATAAATCTCCACCTTCAAAATATTCAATTCCTTACTCTTACCTTAAGCACACTAACTTAGCCTAATAGGCGAAGCAAAGAAAGTAAGGGATTAATTTAGCTTCATCAAGTAATAATTCTGTTTAATAATTGACTAATGGCTTCAGTGAAATCAGGAGTTCTGATGTTTAATCCTCAAGACAAGCAAGCTCTGGATGAGCCTACTGAGCAGAAGCGTCCTAAGAAATACAAAAGATTCAGTAAACGAAAAATTGAATTTCATCATCTAGAAGGATTAGGAGACATCAGCAAAAATATCAACAATGGACTTGAAAAAGATAATTCATTACCTCTTACTCGATCACAGTCCAGTATATTAAAAAACTTAACGAATGAAGGAATCTTCCTTGGGGATCGGCCTGAGGAAGAGAATAAAAGTTTTCAATGTGATAAAATAACTGATGGGTCTGTCGATATTAAATCAAAAGAGATAACTAAACAGAAAGTTGGAAAATATTTTAATGAATCAGTAGAAAAACCTATTGTGAAAAAAGAAATAGCTAAAGTCTCAAGCAGGAAATCAAATATTATTAAACCACGATTATTAAGTTGCCGAGTTTGTAAAATGTCTTACAGTCTTCCTTATGTTTTCAATAATGATTTATGCAACTGTCAATGTTTTAATTGCACGGGAATGCTAAAATCATCTGGCAGAACTTTCTGTCGATACTGCAGGAAAGATTTAAAGATCTTAGAGAAAGAAAAGAGAGAATGTCATGAATGTAAACAAATTGAGATACCATGCTGCATTAGGATCTGTAAAAATCATCTGTTTTGTACTAGATGCTCTTTTTACATTGCGAAAAGTGGTAAATGCAGTTGCTGCCTGACCCAAATTAGTCCAGAGAAATTAAGTGTATTTGAAAACTTGTGTAAAGAATTAGTTAATTAAACTGAATTTATGTAAATAAAAACTAATTACAAATAATTGTATTCATTCCATTAATAAATTTTAATGAATTCAGTTGTTATAGATGAACTTTGAATGAATAGAACTGAAATTTCATTAGTTTAATTTCAGTTATAAAAAATATAAACTTCTGATAAATAAAAAAATATACTTCAAATTGGTCAACAAGGTTATAAATATTATAACACTAAGGCTCTAATCAAAAACAAAATAAATTCTTTATTAGATCAATTTACACTGAAAGTCTCCTCCCAAGATTTCTGCTATTTTCATTAAAAGTCTCTTGAAAAAGGGTTGAATATTTCCCAGTATAAAAATCAGACAGTTTTGATTCTTTTTCCTCATGAACCGGTAAAAGCCTTATCATAAGTTCTTGAGTTTTTCTAAAGTCAATAGTTTTTCTGAGCAAGTACTTTTCTTTAGGACTAGGTTTATCAACATTAAAGTGAAAAGCCAAGTCTTTTTCAACAACATCCTTAAAAACCTGTTTTTCCCTATCATAATACTCCATAATCCCCTCCTGCTTATCACAAACAAGTTCTCCAGGTCCCATATCATAAACTTGAAAACGACTCGAAGCACTTAAAACAAGTTTCGCCGATTTGAGTCTAGATTTCTTATTTCCTTTGAATTTCTTTTCAAACAACCTAAATTTTCTAGTAACTTCTTCCAATTCCTTCAATTTTTCACTCGTCAAATCAGCCCCAGCCTGTTCAATGAAATGACTGGCTTTAAATAAAGGTTCTTCGTTATAAGACTTGTGTTGGCCAAAGGGAAGTTTTGGAAGTCTGACTATTTGAGTCCCTTGGTTGCTTGCCTTGTGCTCTGATTTCAAGATCGAAGTCAGCATGTCTGGCTTTTTCAGGACTTTCGCTGCTGGTCTTGACTCAGGGACTGAAGCTCCTTCTCCTCTTAGCGCTTCTTTTTCAAGTTTCGATAACTGGTCTGGAATCAGTTTCGCGTTGTATAAGGTTTTAGCCATTTGAAGAAGCTTCGCCTTTATTGTTGAAGATGATCGTGATGTTGTTGAGTCTGCATTGTTGGGGTCTTGGTTTGTGGGCTTTAGTGAAAGTTTCTGCATGTTTTGAGTCATTTTTATGGACGTGAAAGATTCAAGGGAGGGGATGGATCATTCGAGTTCGGGAAAGAGGATTATCGTTGGAAGGAGGATCATCATTTTAGAGTGAAGTTGTTTTAAGTATAAATAAGTGAGTTTAACTTTAGATATAATAGAGTGAAATTTGAAATTATTCAACAGTGATTATTGCTTTATGATTTAAGGCCATTCTCTAGAATATTTAACATTAATTTTGAATTATAGTCCTCGAAAACTTATATTTCTTTTAGTTAGAAAACATTTTATCAAAAAACTATTTTAAAAACTAAGAAAAATAGACCATATAACTATTTTGCTTCAAAAGTATCCTAAGAGAGTAAAAATTTATCAAAGGCCTCTTAAAACGAGCTCAATAATTAAGATCTTTATTTCGAATCAATTCTGATCAATTATACTTAGTTTAATAAAATGTGTCATGTTTCAAATAACTTCAAAATACATGAAAGAGCAAGACAAAGATTTCATTAAAGCTCAAAAAATAGAAGAAATATCGAAAAAATATTTCCATAAGTTGTTTCTCAAAAATCTTGATTTTTGTTTTAATAAAAACTAAGAAAGAACAATTTGAACTAATTCTTGCTTATTATAATTACTTATTCAACATACAACTCTTTCAATTAGAGAGAAAAGGCCTTTAAAATATTACTTAAATCTTAAAATAAAAATTAAACAAGTAACCAGTAGTGGTAACCTTAGTACATATGAAACCTTAATTAACTACTAAAGCCTTTTTAATAAACATAAAAATGGGATGCATTCCTTGCCAGAGGATTCAAAAAAAGAACGAGTACCACATTCAAAAAACCACAGGAAGGATTATCCATCTCAAAAGCGAAGATATTCAGTCTCAAAACTCCAATCTTGATGATTATATCACGATCCGTCTACTGGGCACTGGAAAATCTTCCGAAGTCCTACTCAGTCTCTATCGCCCAGCCAATGAATACCGAGCTCTAAAGATCATTAAAAAGAGTTTTATGAGTAGCTGCTGCTCGACTGAATTCATGATCCTTCAAAAATTGGATCATCCGAATGTTTTGAAATGCTTCGAAATGCTTGAAGACTCGAGTTCTTATTATATTTCGAGTCTTTACTGTGAAGGTGGAAATTTATCGAAAAAATTAAAAAGCATTAAATACTTTAATGAAAACGACCTGGCCAAAATAATGCACCAAGTCTTGTCAGCGCTTGCTTATTTTCATGAAAACTGTATCATCCATCGTGATTTGAAATTAGAAAACATCTTACTAGAAAATTCTGAAGGTTTCAGTCTCAGAATTGCAGATTTCGGTCTGGCATACTTTGTTAATACAAACATGCCAGATGAAGTCTGTGGAACTCCGCTTTACATGGCGCCCGAAGTGGGAAGTGGACCATATGATGAAAAAGTTGATTTATGGAGTGCTGGAGTGGTCTTGTTTGTATTGGCTACTGGGCATTTTCCTTATCGATGTAGGAAAGCAGGAAATCACAGTAGGCCTGACTACAGCACTCTCAAGATCAGCGCTGAAAAATTTACTGGAAGAAGCAAAGAACTTTTAGAACTAGTCAGCAAATTTTTAGAATTAGATCCGAAGAAAAGAATCAGCGCAAATGAAGCACTGGAAAACCCTTGGATTAAATTTTATTCTGAGATTTAATTTATAAAATTATGGATAAAGACTTTAGGAAATTTGGATGGAAGAAGGAAAAGTAGATGATTTTGATTTTAATTTTAAAGTTCATTAAATATTCTAGCCTCGCGGTTTATCTGATTATAGAGATAGAATTTTAGTTTTATGAGAAAATATGTGGATATTGCTAGAATGGATATTGAATCATTTAAGTATCTTGAGATTGATGATTAGGTGAAATTTGGATGATGATCAGAATTTACTGATTAAACCTTTTACCAAGTCTGAGCTGAAATTAATTGTCATGAATAAAATAGAATTGTTATTATATATCTAAGTATTAATGAATAGAAAAATCACACTTTTGCTGCTTTTCTAATAATAACTATAAAATCATGGACAAGGAAAGGAAATTATATTTAACTCTCCTCAACAAAATTTTCCATAAAAATATCATGCGAGTATTTCTGGAATTCAAGAACGTCACAAAAGAACTAACTCCTCATCCAAACTCAAAAAATCTTGACCCTAATCTAAAAATCCAGAATCATCACAAATCAAGAGATCGAATCTTGAAGGTAAATTCAATGACTGAAACATTTTTAAGCCAATACACCGAAGAGTCGAGTAATCTTTTTGAAGAACTGAAGCAAAGCTTGCAAAGCAAGGTAATCCAAGGCGAATTCACGCCAGTAAAGACGACTGAAAAGGTTACCACACCAAAGTTTGTTCATAGCAAAAACACTTTTAGCCTCGGCTCTAGTTTTTTTAGTAAAGGAACTAGGAAAAGTCTCATGAAAACAACGACGGATGTGAGTAGTGAAGTAGCTGTTGTTTCAAGCACTAGCCTTGTCAACTTGAATAAGGGAAAAAAAATGAATATTTTTGGAAAGAAGTGAATTTTAGAGGGGTATTTAATAAAGGATTTTTAAGGATTGCATTTCTAAGATTTTAGATAGATTTAATTTAATGAAAAGTGAGCTATTCAGGTTTAGTAGGTTGAATGAAGGATTATTAATAATATCGAATTATTGTAAAGTAAATGATTCAAGATTTTGAAAAGAATTCTTGCATATACTAAATTAACTCGGCATTATTAGAGAGAGTCTCAAATACACCACACCGAACATTCAATATCTTCAAATCAGGAAACCCAGACAACAGATAATCCCTAGCTTCTTCCCAAGTCCTCTTAAAAACAATAAAATAATAAGCATCATACCCTCCAGCTCCTGGAACCGACGAAAACACAACATCCTGTAAATTTTCCTCAACTTTTTCCATAACAATCTTAACATCTTCAGGCAAGACTTCAACAGTACTTAACTGACTAATAACTTTCAACAATTCCTTAACTTTTCTCGACAATTCCCTTAATTCCAAAATCTTTTCTTCCTGAACCAGCTTCAAAAATTCCTGAATAAATCCTTGCATCTGATCAAAATACCCGAAATTCCCTTCAACCCATTTCAAAAGTTCTCTAACAAGAATCCGGGTGTTAGCCCCTGACTGTTCATTGCAACAAAGAACTACCTGAAAGCCTTGAGGAAGGCGGAACTGTTGAGGAGCAGGCCACTTTCGCACTTCCTCCAGAAGTTCACCCTGTTCAACACTTAAGTTATCAAGAAGTCTTGGAACAAGGGCAGAAATATGCCTTCTGAATAAAATCGAGCCATAAACAGCAGCAGAGACATCAAAGCCACTTCCAATTTTCTCCTGTGCCCTGAAATGACTCACCTGCGCCACGAAGTGAATCAAGGCCAAGTCAGTGATTCCGTGATAGTTCATCAAGACCTTCACAAGCGAAGTGCTCAAGGCAGCTGAAGAGCCGAGTCCAGTTTTTCCACAAGTGTAAAACTCTTCATCGCCATGAACTTCAATTTCAAGTCTTTCAGGTCGAATACTGTTCATCTGAGAAATGAAGTAAAAGGCAGTTTTAAGTGACTCTAGAATAAAAACATTGGATTCTGAAAGAGCTTGAAAAGGACTTGATTTGAACTCACTTGACAAGTTGAACTGTCTGGACTTGACACAAACACTGAAGTCTTCTCCTTGAACAGGCTTCAACATTGCACTGACCTTGCTAGAGCATGTTAAAACAAGTCCAAAGTACTGAGGAAAAAGCACCAGATACCCTCCAAGAATCAAGACTTTTCCGTGACTTTCAGCCAGCATATATAAAAATGGCTTCACCTCAGAGAAAAATGAACCCGACAGAAGAACACGCGTGGCGCAACGAAGCGATTCGAAAGGAAATGCAATTTTCAAGGATAAATGAAAATTTCACCTTGAACCCGAATAGTTGTAAGACTTAAGCAGTGGTGCTTTTAACTGAAAAACCTAACCGAACTGAGTTGCTTCGAGTGGACAACAACTACGATGAAGGACTCACACATGATATGAAAGATAGACTGCTTAAGGCCACTGCTATTCCTAAAGCGAAAAATACCTTCCCGGCAACAAGTAATCAAGAAGTCGGATGGGATGCGGATTTGGTAAAATATAAGCAGCCTAGGTATAGACCTACTTGGAATCATTCGAAACCTTCTTGTGCTGAGACTAAATACGCTAGTAATTATATTACCATGACTGGCAAAAGTCCTTATTCAAGCAAAATTACTTCTATGAGTCCTCCGAAGAAGTAGATAGATAATAACTGGTGTTTAAGATAATGATTTAAAGAACTTTATGTTATTTTAAGAGAGGAATAGTTAATTGAATTTAACTTTTTCTGGTTTTTCTCGAAAACTAAATATTATTAAGTTTATATCATTCTGAGAATTAAATATTGAATCAAATTCTAAGACTTGTCTTGAGTCACTTTCTCAACTTGGTCTAACAATTCATGATTTACCATTTCTTCGCCTAAGCACTCAGAAGCAGCTTTATCCGAAAAGCTGCGATTTTCGAACAAAGTCCAACAACGAGCTTGATCTTTCTCATAAATCTTTATTTTATAACTCTGGGCAACTAACGAATCAATGTCGTGGAGAGAAAAAGTAAAAACTTTAACCTGCTCCTGAAGTTTCAACGAAGAAATCCTTTCATCTCTTAAAAATCGATTAAAAACCGCACAAATAAAATTGCCAACAAAGGCGATTCCTTCAGTTAAAACAGCGACTAAGAGTCTTAAAAGACAGTTGATTCGAAAGTACCCAATAAACATTTTCCTGACAACATCAGCAACAATCTTATTCAGTTCTTTTCCTCTCTCCGAAAGTTCCAAAACAGTTCTGATGATTCCATTCACTGTTTGTCTAACAAAATCTCCAAACTTTTCCTTATTTTGAATTAAAATCGTTTTATTGTCCTTGAGAAGTTTAGAGCAAAGTAAAAAAACTTCTTCTTCATTCATGTAAACAAGAAGCAAGGAAATAAGAGAAGGCAGCTGAGGACAAAAGTTGACACTTTCGAATTCTTTGTGAAGTGCCCACAAAGTACGCTTTAATGCGATTATTCCTGTCGAGTTTATGTAAAACTTCGGCACTGCTTCTTCTAATGAAGTGATTGAACTGAACGTCGGGACTGAAAAGAAGGTGTCTGGAATTGTTCCCTTTTTAAGAATTACTTCGAAACTGTCTTTCAGGATCTTCCAGTATTGGTCGTTCGGGTAGAGTGAAAATAATTTTCTTATCACTTCTCGGGCTAGTCTGTCAGGAACTCCTCTATGTGGGATTTACTCTCGGATGTTTTCTCGGAAATTCTCTAGGAAGGTTTCATCGATTGAAGGGATTTCTCGGTATGAGGAACGTCGTTTCATTGAACTTTCCTGTTTTCTCCAATTCATGTTGTAGCATAATTGAATTTTCTCGTATGATGATTCGGAAATTTCGTTTTGGAATGCTGGTCGAAAGACGTAACCTCCTGACTTCGCCCATGTTTC
Organism: Stentor roeselii; assembly: GCA_006503475.1. Lineage (NCBI taxonomy): Eukaryota > Ciliophora > Heterotrichea > Heterotrichida > Stentoridae > Stentor > Stentor roeselii. The sequence continues at coordinate 77,885 of RSEH01000170.1, read as the reverse complement.
AGTCGTTTTTAAAGATTTAGAAGGAGTGTTTTCTGATTGAAGTTTGTTGCAAGTTAGACCCATATTCGCCAATATAAAAAAGATAATAAACACTTAATATATTGGTTTAAAGTTCATCAAATCCGCCCACTAATTAACTTCATTGAAAATTTAATTATCAAAAAATCAAAATCTCTTCTCAATTCTTTCATCCGTATTTGTCAGTGTTGAATCTCACTATCAACCATTTTCTATTAAAACCTCAACCCAATAAAAATGATTTAATTTATCTTATATCGAAATTTCTACTCAAAAGCGATCTAAGTTTAGATTCCTGCATTTAAAGACTTGGCATTATCAACTTAGACCTACAACAAACAACTCTTTGTATTCGACTATCAATCTTAGTGATCTTTAAGTCAGACAATATCCATTCCTGCCTCTCCTAAACTTCTTCCTTGCCCCTTCTTTAATAAAAATATGCGATGAAGAGTGTAATGTAAAAGAATTTAAGTAAAACGCATGATTCTGTTCATTAACTAACCCGATACATAAATTTCGTGTACTTGAAAATTCAAAATGTGATGAGATTTAATCACTTCTGTATGTAATTGCAACATAAATCATTACGATCTCTTCGTTCAAACAAATATTATCCAGGATATCTTAACAAGTAGAAAAATGCATTTCTCATCAAGAATACGAAAAGAAGCTACTCCTTCCACAATTGAAATTATTTCTGTGACCCTAGCACTTCAGAGGATTTTAAGCATGAAGGATGCTGAAGACTTACACGAGTGAAGAAATAAGGATCATTACATATAACTGGCAAAGACTGAAAATTTTGACAGTCCCTGAATTTTAAACCTACCAATCAAATTTCAGAGTATTTTTAATAATAGAACGGCTTGAATTTTTCACTCAACTTGTCAGGCATCTGAAAAGCAAGAAATCATTTCTTTCCTGCAAAGGGTGCTACGAGCTGAGGAACTCCGCGGAATGCATTCATTAATTTTGGATCCCAGATGATTGTGAAGAAATTTCTGGTTGGAGTGATAACATCTGCAATTAAGGATATTAGGAAGTTAAATGTGGTGTGTGCTGTTTTCAGTATCTAATTTCAACATAAGAAGATTCAGAAATTGTTCTGAAAATCGAGGAAATTTTTAGATTTAACTCTTATTCATTTATTTGGCTTTTGATAATATTGGGTTATTTTCGAGTATTACCTAAGGCTTAAGATGGACTTTTAAATTACACTGGATTTATCATAATATACTTAAACTTCTTGATATTAACTAATTTGTCTCTTTTTAAACTAAAATAAAATTATGAAATATATTAATATGCTAATATTTATTCTTGATGTTTAATTATTAAAAATAGAATGAGAATTATATTCAAATCTTTGATCAATTGATGAATTGATCATTACTCTACAAAAGGAAAACAAAAAAATTTAAAAAAATCGATTTGGTTTAATTCAATTTTCCATAATTTTTAAGATTTCATCACCATAAAAACAAGGGAAAACAAACGAAACAATAAAGAATTATTATTTAAGATATTTTAACTATTCTATAAATGCTTTGTTTGGATGAACCGCTAGTTTTCGATGATAGTCAACTGGTGTTGGCCTGAATACAGCTTGACACGTTATCATGAGAAAATCAGGAATTAAAGCAAACATAGGAACAACAAGAATTACAATCCAAAAATAGCCAGTACTAAGCATGTCGTTTACAACTCCTCTAGCTTCGTTTTGTACTAGTTTACTAATAGAGTCTGAATTTAGTATTAAAATACTAGAGTAATAAATAATAACACTGAATATACCTGTGAATCTAAATAAATCTTACATGCTATACAAGTTCCAATGCATATTCTCCAGGAAAAGCTTCAAAGTGACAATATGTATAATAAGACTAAAAGAAACCGTGCTAACCCACCACAAATGTTTAACACTTCCATCATCAGTCAAGGGATAAAACCCAGTATAAACCGGTATCCAATAACTCAAAGTGCCATGCCAAACTCCTAAAACAACCCAAATCCAAAACCTTTTCACATTAAAATACATTCCCCGCTGCCCAGCAGCATAAAGTGCCGGGTACTTCAAACTCCTCTCAGCATTAACATCCTGCTCAACCAAAAACGCGACCATGCAAGGCCAAGAGGTCCAAAACGAGTTATAAAGCATCGGAAGCCAGTCAAGAAAGTAGATCTGACCACTGAAGCCATTAAAAAAAGCGAACCAAATTTCAGTGAAAACAACTGCAATATTCTTGTAAAAATAATAACAAATGAACCAAGAAATCCTCTTATAAGCCCATCGGCCATGAGCCAGAAGTAGTCTTGTCAAGAACCTAAACTGAGAAAATGAAAAATCAGCAGCTTGAACAGCCTGGGCTCCTTCTTTTCCAGAAATCCCTACGCCGATATGCGCTTCTTGAATCATTGAAACGTCATTCGCCCCGTCTCCGATTGACAGGGTCACCCACGGTCCAGTGCTTTTGGCGAGTTGGACAACTTGCATTTTTTGAGCGGGTGAAACTCTGCAACAAATGCAAGAAGCTGACAAGAACCCAAGATTAAAAAACGTTTTTTTTAGTTCAGAGTCTTCTAACACCCAGGTCAGAGTAAGTCCATCAATGACAATCGCAAGTTTTTTCGGTAGTTTTTTCTTCTTTTTTTCCAGGTCAGGGAAAGAAGTTGCTTTTAACTTGTGCATTAAATCATATTTTTCCAGTTTATTTTTTATATCTTCCGAAGACTTCGAAGACAATTTAATAGTTTCCATATGTGACTGAAGTAAATTGCAAGATTTTCCTATTTCAATTGCGGTTTCTTCCTTGTCACCTGTTAACACCCAGACCCTGATGCCTGCTGACATGAGAAGGGCGATGGCTTCAGGGACTCCATCTTGTAACTTGTCTTCAATTGCCGAGCATCCAACGAATTCTAAATTTTTTTCAATGCTGGCGCCGAGGTCATCAAGTTTCGACTCTTTGTTAGGGTCGTTGCCGAGGAGAACCCTTTTCCATTGACTGTGCCAGGCTTCGAACTCGCCCTGACTCAGAACCCGCTGACCCATCACCAAGGTCCTCAGGCCTTCCACTGCGAAATTAAGCAAAGTCCCTGACAACTGGTCCTTCTGCATCGAGGCCTGCAGCAAGGGCAACATCATCGAATCAGCGCCTTTGGTCATCAACAGCACCTGCCCTGAACTATTCCTGGCAATGACTGACATTCTTTTACGATCCGAGTTAAAAGGAACCTCGACCAGCACTTCCCAAGAAATCACTTTTCCTGAACTTGAGTCTTTTATCATCACTTTTCCTTCAGACCTCTCAAAAAAAGCAAGGCCGATTTTTTTTGAAGCGTCGACAAGAGCGAGTTCATCAGGAGAAGACGCTTGGAGGACGATTTCGCCTGAGTTCTTGTCAAGTGCTGGGAAGACTGAGTGACAAACTGCCATGAATTCAAAGAATTTTCTGACTTTTCCATTCTCTGAGTGCCCTGAGGAGTCAAAAACTCTTTTGATCTCTGACCCTTCAGCAGCGAATGATTCTTTCATAGAGCCGTAGACGATTCCATTGATCGAGCATCTTCTGAACTCCATTTCATTGCAAGTCAAAGTTCCTGTCTTATCACTGAAGACGAATTCGACTTGTCCAAGTTCTTCGACGAGGTCAGAAGAGCGACAAGCCGCCGGCTTGTCGTTGAAAAACATGGAAAGGTCCTGGCTGATGAGGAAGGCCTGGCCAAGTTTAAGCACTTCAAGAGCGACGTAGAGAGAAATAGGGATGAGATGGGAATAAGCGACTAGAAAAGTCAAGACTTGGATGAAGTAAGCAAGACCCTTGTCACCGTCAGACAGGTCTAAGTACGGATGACGGTCAACTTCTTGGTCCATCCACTCAATACTCAGCCCGGCGAGAAGAAGACAGAGAAAAAGTTGAAAAGCAAAGACACTGTATAGGATTTTATTCATTTTTCTCAGAACATTGCTGGACTTACTTGGAGCTTTCTTGCTGTTTAGCATTATTTTTGTGTCGTGTCCTGTGTAGATCACTACACCGAAGATAAACTCGGTGTTTTGCAATGAACAGCCTCTTAGTAGAAGTTGCTTCATGTTTAGAGGCTCTTTCTCATGACCGTTGACTGTCATGTTGCAGTTCCACTTCACAAGTGAGATGTTTGGCTGATCGCATTCTATTTCAAAGATCGTCTCTATTATCTTCCCTGGATCTGTCATCTTGGCAAAGGCAGTCACTGATGTTTTTTCCTTCAAGTTCACCTCGCCATCTAAGTTCATCGTATTCACAAAACTCAGACCTTTCGGGTCATTCGATGATAAAAAAACCAGATCTGCTGGAAAGAACTCATCTTGACCCACATATAAAATATCTCCCACTTTTATATCACGACTTAAAACTTCTTCAATGTTTTTCGTGATTTTCGAGATTCTTCGACATTTCATGTTGTTTATCTGGTTGTCCTGCTTGTGACGAGCCCAGTCTTCATAAGCTTCTTTGAACATGGTGAAAACTAAAACTGCTCCAAAAGTCCCTGCCATGGTGAAAGGGTTTTTAGGAGAAAAGTACTGCGCTGAGAGGACTGAAATGATTAAAAAGTAGATGTTTGCTACTCTTTGGAATTGAAGAAGAAGACTTTTAGGAGCCCAGGTAAGTAAAGAGTACTTCGAGGTGCAGATTGTATTTGGAAGGAACTTCAAGTCACTTGCTAATGGGTTTGAAACAAGTCTTGCATTATCAAAGCTTGATTGTTTCAGGGGTGACTTGGAGTATGTCTCCAGGTAAATATTCTCCATCTGGGTGTTGTCAAGTTCTTGTTTATGAGCAGTGGAAATATTCATTATTATGTGGCTTTAAGTTACTCATGGAACTATTTTAGCATTTTTCCTCTAAAGTCGCTTCAAACAAGGTCTTCCCAGCCTTAAAAAGCATTTTATCAACGATTTCAAATTCCTCTTCAACGTAGATCCAAGTGCCATTTGTAGAGTTTTTGTTGTTCGCCCCGTCTCTTAACACCCAGCCCCTTCCCTGATGAAAAACGACGTTGCACTGATATCGACTCATATTCGAATCTTCAAATTTTATCCTGCAGTCAGTCATCCTTCCAATAAGCACCACCTCATCATGAGGTGAAAAGAAAAACTCTTCACCCGCTTTCGGTCCTTCCAAGAACTTTATGGCGAGTTTGTCGTCACAGACATGCCCAGCGACCCCAGCGCTTATTTTCATATGTGAGTTGCCGAAAGAAATGATATACCCGTCTTTCAGAAGCAAGTCACTGCTGATCTTCACGAAGGTCCCGGTGCCGTCGCCTAAGTCGCTTATTGTGTACTTGTTTGTGTTGACTTGAAAACGGATTAGAAGGTGTTGCTTTCCCATTCCTTGGGATTCTTCTTCTATTATGAAATCGTTCAGGATTTCACCCTTTTCACACAACTGACTGCCGATAAATGTTTTGAAGTCAGATTTGTTTCTTTTTGAGTTTTCGAGACCACTTGCGTTTATTTTTAGGATTAAACCACTTTGAAGGACTGTACTTTCTATGATTTTTAGAAGGAGACGTGGGTAGGCCATTGTGTCGATGCCTTGGAGTGGAAAAGGAGCTGCTACTATGCTTTCGTCGTGGTTTTTACCTTCACTGTTTGGGAGGGACTGGTGGTTTGTTAGGGATTTTAAGTCTCTTTTTGAATTTAGATGCTTTTCTATTTTTTCTTCTTCGTTTGGAGAGTTGTCGCAACAGCATCGCATTAGGAATTTTAGGTTTAGCATTTATTAGGATTTTAGAGATTTTGATTGAGGAATTAAGGATTATTGGTGAAGGATTGAGATTGTTTATTGAAAGTTTGGAACAAGAAAGTTGTAGAGGGGTTGATGGTTAAGTGTATTTTTCTTCTCTTTTTAGGGTTAAGGAAATTAAGTTTGGATTGCTGTCAGGGAAAATCATTTACTTATGTGAAATTTTATGAATATTATTGTTTTATGTATTAACAGGAAAATGAATATAATTGTATTATAAAATGCTTCATTATAGATTAATAGTTTTTTGAACCTATCTTTGAGCATTTTACATTTTTCTTTGATAAATATTTTTCTAATGATTATCATTGTAGAAGAAAAATATCGTAAAGTTAGGTTTTCTTTTTAATGGTTTTACGATTTTTATAGCATTTACTTCTTTCATACTAGGATGATTTTTATCATCAATTAATCATATCTTACTATACGTTAAAAACCGATAAAGTCTTTACTGAGGACCCGAAAAATAACAGAGAGAACTTGCTAAATACAAATATATTAAATGCACAAACACTTTATCATCATTAGGTATACTTAAACCATTTTTCCACTGCACCACTGTGAGGTCTAAAGCATATCAAGTGCTATCTGTACAGGTCTAAAGCAAGATTCGAATCCATGCCAAACATTTTTCCAAGTAACATAAATCTTTTCCTTTATTTATCAGCTAATATGTGGTTTAGAGTACTAAAACCAGGTAATGATATTGATTAACGATTTGAGTTGAAGTCTCAGCATGAAAAACTGAATAAACTAGTAAAATTATTTGAAGACTGCATAATTATCATCTTTTAAAAGTTCAGTCCTTTTAAACCCGGAAGGTCAAGAACTATTTCTGGGTAAGTTTTATATGGAAGTTGTTTCATAGTACCTTAAAGTGAGAAGATAGAACAAATAGAGTCTTTCGGTTTATTTATAAGTTTCTTTCAGAATCTGTTTAAATGCTTTTTTTAATGGTCAGGCAAAAGTCTTGATTTTGTATTTCGAATATGCTGGTGAAAGATTTGAGAGCGAAGGGATAAAGGGTCAGTGTAACCTAGAGTGGTCCTTGTTTCATGTCTTCACCATCGCTCAAGCCAAAAACCTCCACCTTCAAATCCCTGTAAAAATCCTTGCATTCAATAGCTTTTCATCATGATTTAACATCTAGATTTCATGAACATCCTATAAATTTATTTATTGTTTGTGAAGTTACATAGCCTTCTCGCTTTTGAAGAAATTTTCTAGTTTAAGGATATGTTTTGTGAATTAGCCTTAATTGGAAAGGCTTTTTGAATGTTAACGGTTTTCTGCGAAATGCCTTTGGATATAAAATAACTTGAAATGAATTGAAATGAGTAGAAGTAGAAAAATCACGAGCTGCCACTGATGTAAGAAACCACTGGCTATGATCTCGTTGAACTTATCAGTTGTAACTGAAATTTATATAAAAGATGTGATCATCAAATCTTCTACTAAGAACCAGTTTATTCCCAAATAATAAAACTTTAATAACTATTAAAACCCAAATCCTAATTTTATCAAACAAAAAAATATATAATCATGCAATGACGATCATCATTAATAATCTACATTCTCTTAACCTCACTTTTTCAATCTTTCCATGACCTTATCATAACTTTCCAGTCTTCCCAGTACCGGGCTTCTACTTCTAACCATTCCTCTCTCCACATTGAACCCAGGTGACTTACTCCGATTACTAACCCTCGAGTTATTCCTCTGTATTCGATTCTGATTAATAAGTTTAACAGAAACAGAAATAGGACTATTTTTTTTACTTCCACTTTTAACCACCTTAGGACTAACACTTCTTCCACTGCCCTCAGTTTTTCCAGTAGAATTCAAAGTAGCAGTTAAAGAAACAGCAGAAGTTTTTACATTATTCAAGTTCCTCTGCGCGAATTCATACTTTGAAATAATCTCATAAATAACCGCGTTCATTATTCTGTCAAAGTTAACCAAAGACCTGTGAATTGCCTGAAATCTAGAATCTCCCGAAACGCGACACATTGTCTGTTGATTGATACTTGCAAGGCTGACACTTGTATGAAACTGTCCTTCAAATTCAAGGAAATTGTTCATCAAATAAACAGCAAACTCAGGAATGTCTCTTAAATAAGTTCCTTTGATGAAGGATTGCCCCTTGTTCCCTGCACTTGATGTACATCCTAATGACCAAGCTGAGAACTTTAAAAACTTCTGGAGTTTTTCCCAGTCTGAATAAAAATCACGTTTTATTGAAGAGGTCATCGACAAACTGATGGACTGCGACCAAATCGAAGGAAAAGACCGACAGCCTGTGAGTAATGCGCAGTCTGAAAGGTCTTCACATTCTTTTCGAATCACTGAAATTTTCACTTTTTTCCAAACCTTTTTCACCTTCATCAACTTTTCCTGTAAATCTTCCAAGTCACTTTTTTTAGTCCAACCTTTATGAACCAGGTAATTTTTAAAGCACTTTAAAGTAACGATTCCATTTGTTGAAAACATTTCTATCAACATAGAATGTGTTTGCTTTCTCAGCATTATCGGCTCTAACGACTTAATTTCAGGTAAAATCAAAGCAAGGACTAAAAACTGCACATTTTCCCCATCAAGATGCGCTTTATTCTCCGAGTCCAGCATGGCGAAGACCTCATCAGCTTTAAAGTCCCAGTCATCAAAAAGTCCGAATTTTTTAGAAATGACTGAAAAATGATGTAAGTTTAAAACCTGTAACATAAACTCAAGTTTTTCAGGCAAAGCAAAAAGAAATTCAGGACCTTCTTCAATTGCAAGAAACAAAGTAAAGACTTCATTGATTTCTTGAGAACTTTTTATTTGACTCAAGTCTTGAATCTCGTAAGTTTCCAGCCAGTGCTGGTAAAGCGCGTTGAACTCTTCGACTGTGATGTTGTTGGAAAGAAGCCACTTTAAAATGCTGCATAAAAAGTACTCGAGAAGTCCTTTCATCTTCTTTTGATGCGTGAAACCTAGTTCTACGTTTTTGTCGTACTTTAATTTTGAGTAGGAACCTTCTGAGAGAAGGGCTAAGTTCGTGTCGATGTGGTCGATCAGGTAAGAGTCTGCTAGTTGGACTGATGACTTTTCTAACGTCAGCTCTTGGTGAAGGGAACGGAGAAGAAAAAGAGAGCTTAGGGATAAGGACTCGATCAGTTTACCCACTGCTGAGGAATTCGCGGATGTTATTGAGGACTGCTGGTGATAAAAACTATCCTTTTTACTTGCCTCGTGTTTTTTTAGGATGTCGGATAAGTCCATTATAAGAAAGGATCGAGTGGTTAAGTGTTTCATTCTTTCCTCCAAACTAAAAACGATATATTAAGTTTATTTGAAGGATTAACTTAAAATCAATTCACAGTTATTTCCCTTTTTTAAGTACTTTCAAAGAATTCTGCGAGTTTTGTAAAGCTTTCATGTAGTTGGCTTCAGTTTCAGTGATAGCGGCCATATACTGAACCTTAGCTTCATTCTTTTGAACAATGCTTTCTTCTTAGCCATTACCGTTCAGCTCTGCCAATCTCTCAGTAAGTCTTTTCATTTCTTCTTCAAGTGAGTTTTGTTCATCAAGAAAAGTCGAGATTTGAGTTTCAAGGTTTTTCTTCTTTTCTTTTAAGTCTCCTAGATGATTGACGAGCTGTTCACTGTAAACATTGAGATTTTTTTCCTAATTGGACTTTACCTTATAAGCCATTTCTGTATTATTTCGAATGAGAAAGATGCTAAATTAATACACTTCTGAAGACTTAAAAGCGAGTCTTTACAACGAAAAATAAGAAAAGAAAAAAGATTAGTTTTCATGAGTCATTAAGGCAAGAAAAAATTTCAACAAGTTTAGATGTAGTCAGTAGAAAAGGGTTTTTGGCAACTAAGACTAAGAAATATTTGCGAATTATGAATAATAACCTCTTAAGAAATGTATCTGATCAAAAAAATCAATAAAAAGGTTGGTTGGCCAGGAAAAAATTTAAAAATTTCCGATGAAACTTCATCTCAAGACCCTGTTAAAATTTCCTGAAATCCACAAAAAAGATATCTTTCGTCTTAAGTAATTTAAACAACAAATCCCTAAAATTGAATGGAAAATAAAAAATGTTCAGGAAATTACTCATTCTATCATCCCAATCAATAAAAAGGCAATTTTCCAATAAAAAACCGACAACTGACTATGAAAACTTACTAAAGTCAATAAATCAAGTCAGATCCGATGTAAAACATTCTCATCAAAATGTGAATTTTTCGCAAAAAGAAGATGAAGACCTAGAAAATTCTAATCCAAAGGCTGACCAACTCCTGACAAAAGGTTCAGATCCCCTCGAGCCAAAGACTGAATCAGTGCAACAATCAAATCCAGAGCCTATCCCTTCAGAGCCATCATCAGAAACTCCAAAGTCCACAACTCAAGACGAAAGCCATGAAAATAACAAAAAGCAAAACTCTTCAAATCCCAACAAAAACTTTTTAAATTCTCTGAAAACCTTCTTAAGATCAAAGTTTGACTCAATATTCAACCGAGAACGTTACATTTGGTTCTTCATTATTCCAGTTTCAATGATTTTCAAAGAATTTTACGATGCATACAAAGAAATGTCTTTCAAGACCTTTTCTGAAGAGCACTTTTTCGAGGAGATCCTGAATTCGCCTGACCTGCAAAAAGTGCAGATAACTTCTCAATCACCACAAAAAGTGGAAGCTTCTCTTTTTGACCAGTCCGGAGCGCATCTAGGCCGAATTCGAATTTCTGATGAAAAAGCATTCCTCGAGACACTTGACAGTCAAAAATTGACTGATTTAGGAGAGGAAAAGTTTGAAGTAGTCCATCACGCAAGTTCTTTTCTTTCCTACTCCAAACCAATAATCTTATACTTCTTCGTCGTTCCAGTCATCTTCTGGCTGATAAAAAACAGGTCGCCAAACGAATTCGGCCGAAAGTTTTTCGACAAATACTCAAAAAAAGTCTTCCAAGCCTTCAAAACTGAATCAAAAACCCAGAAAAAATTTGAACACGTTGCAGGACTTTCAGAAGCAAAACAAGAAATTTTAGAATTTGTTCAATTTTTAAAAAATCCTTTAAAATTTCAAAAACTTGGAGCAAGACTTCCTCGAGGTGCTCTTCTGGTAGGACCACCTGGGACAGGAAAAACACTTTTAGCTAAAGCTTCTGCTGGAGAGGCAGGGGTCCCCTTTTACCCGGTTTCTGGAAGTGAGTTCGTTGAGATGTATGTTGGGCTCGGGGCAAGTCGAGTGCGAGATTTATTTGAAACTGCTCGAAAAAACTCTCCGTCGATTATTTTTATTGATGAAATCGACGCCGTCGGGCGGAAACGAGAGACGAATTTGAATTCAAATCAAGAAGCTGATGTTACTTTAAATCAGTTGTTGGTTGAAATGGATGGATTTGATCAGAACTCGTCAGTTGTCGTCTTGGCTGCTACGAATCGACAGGATATTTTAGATAAGGCTTTGCTTAGACCTGGAAGGTTTGATCGGGTTATTGACTTGGGTCTTCCTGATGTTAAGGCAAGACAGGAGATTTTAAATGTTCATTTGAAGGGATTGGCTTTGAAACCAGAATTTGAATTGGAAGAATATTGTAGAAGGATCTCGAAAATCACTTCTGGGTTCTCTGGAGCTGACTTGAGTTTACTGTGTAATGAAGGAGCGATTTATGCTGCTAGAGGCGGGAAGGAGTTTGTTGGCATTGAGGATTTTAATAGAGCTGCACAAAAAATTGCTTTGGGGCAGGAAAATGGGAAAAAATTTACTATGAAGGAAAAAAATGTTGTTAGTTATCATGAAGCGGGACATGTCATCGCTGCTTGGTTCCTCTCATCAAACGATCCAGTCCTAAACATCTCAGTCCTACCCAGAGTCAAGTCACCCAACAGCAAAGACCAGTACATCGAAGACAAGCTTCTAACAAAAGAGCAACTTTTAGAAAAAATTTGCATGAGCTTAGCTGGAAGAGTCGCTGAAAAAATCGCTTTCAACAAAGTCACATGTGCTGGAGCAGATGACTTGAAAAAAGCGACTCAAATCGCTTTCAACATCGTTGAAAAGTTCGGAATGACTTGCGCAGGTCATTACTTTGATTTTGACAGACAAAGTAGCGATAATCGTCGAGAGACTATAGAGAAAGAGGTTTCAAAATTACTTGAAAAATGTGAAAGTCTAACTTTAGACCTGCTGAGAGCGAAACAAGAACTGCTTCATGCTTTGGCTTATGAAGTGATGCAAAAAGAAGTTCTTGACCAGGATGAAATCGCGAAGGTCCTTGGGGACCGGCCTAATGAAATCAAAGTTTGCATAGCAGGTGCTGAATAACTGATATCATTAGTTAGTTAATCAAATTGATTAATACTCAAGAAAGTCTCAATAATCTTTGCTAAATAATAAAATTCTAAAGATCTTATTAAGCTAAAAGTTAAATTCTAAGTTATTCGTAGTCTTTTCAATCTTCTTCACCTCCTCCTCACCACCTTCCGGCTTGGCATGAAAGCTGAAGTAAGTCCCGAATTTAGACTTACTAAAATCACTGAAATTAACCTCAAAAGAAACCCTTGTCTTAGTCCTCGGAAGTGGTTTGGCATTAAAAGCAAAAGCAGCTTTTCCTTTGTTATTAACTCTAACTTTCCAGCAGGTTTTTTCATCGACAGTCCCTTCCCACCCGATGAGTACCAAGTTATTATTTTTCAGATCCGTTGTAAACTTTGCTGCAAAGGCGATATCTCCAAACATCTGATAAAAAAAGTAAGCATTGAGCCTGTTCTTCAAAGAATCCTTGAAATATCCAGTATAATTAAGTTTCACATTCATGAGTTCTTCACAGTACCAAGCCAAAACTGAGTAATTAACAAAAGCGAAGTCTTTTAAAGAAAAACTGGTCTTCACCCCTCCTCCCATCTCAGCATGTCCAAAGGTGCAGTTTCCTGTCAGTCGCTTTTCATTCGCTTTCAACTTCGCCTTGAAAGACTTGCTGTTGACTGCTGCTGATAAAGTCGCAGAAGGACGGTACTGGTTGTTTGAAGATGAAAGACTCAGCTGAAGACTTGGCCTTATGAATGAGTTTTGACTGAAAAAAGACTTTGAGACTCTTGAAAGATTGAATTTTTTAGACGGAAAACGCAAGGTCATTGAAGGAGGACTCTTGCTGTCAAAGGATAGACTTGAAGTGAACCCTTTCTTTGTCAAGTCGAAATTCAGCCCGGATCTGATTGAGTTTATTTTTTTGAATGAGGAGTCTAAAGAAACTTCAAGATCTTTGCTGCTGAAGACGTAGTCGAAGCTTAACAGGTCTTTATAGCAGTAGTAGTCGTAAAGAATTGACTGTTCTTTTGACAATGCACTGGAGAACCCTGGAAGTTTTGCTTCAGATTTCATTTTTACACTGTTTATTCTATTAAACTAAATGGTAAGTAACTCTTGAATGTTTATCATCTCGTCTACTATGAAAGTGTTTGGATGTGTCAAAAATTTACTGATCAGTTCTAATATAAAGTCAGAAAATGAGTCACCGTGAAGGACATTCATGGAGGTTAATAATCCTGGAATGCTTAAAATTGTTCGAAGCAGTTTAAGATTCAAGTAAATTTCGTCAGGACAGTGAATTTTTTCGAAACCTGTGAAAAAATCACTGTAAAAGTTGCAGTTTAAGGACAGTTCTTCATTAGAACAGTACCAAGATTTAAACAGTTTTTTAAAAAACTTGAGACTTGCTAATCGAACTTCACAGTCATTCAAGCAGAGACCTTTTGAAAGTTCTAAAAAAAAGTTGGAGTTCAAGACAATTGAAGCGTTTTCTTCGTGTTTTAAGAGACTTTTAAGCATTTCGTAAACTGTTATTCTGAGCTTTGAATAACTCAGGATTTTTTCTACATTTAGGCAGATCTGGTAAAACTCTTCTTTGTTGTATAAATGAAAAGAATTAACTGAAGAGTTTTCAATGATTTTCATCAAAAGAGCTATTTTTTTCGGGTCTTCAGAGTGACTGAAGGTATCAAGAAGAAAACTAATAATAACTTCAGTGAATTGAACAGTAGAAGGGTTATCAACAATCATAAACAGTGTATCAACCATCATTTCTTGTTGATCACCTGATTCTATGCACTTATCAATAAGACTCAACATGATTTTCCCGTCAAATTCTCCTAATTCCGAGCTAAAAAAGCTTAAATTGTAACAAAGACACCCGATATACTTTAAAATATCTCCACCAAACCCAAAACTCTGAGCAAAATTTTTCACTTTTAATATTCCATCCGCTTTCATAAAAGCGAAAAACCCATCAAAACTTGTAATCAAATTCGAAAAAAACAACACAACCCATCCAGCAAGTTCCAAATATTCAACAAGTTCCATTTTTTTAATAACACTTTGAATAACCTTCATTTTTTCAAGATACTCCGAGCAAAACTTGGGCCCAGTGGAAAAATTTACAAGATTTGTAATAATTGCTTGAAATTCTTCAGAGTTTTTCACGACCTGCAAATGATTTGCCAGGGTGTTAATTGTGCCTGAAGCGATTAATTCTTGGTAGTCGGGGTTTGATTTAAGCAGCTGAAGTTCTAGGGTGTTAATTTGATCGGAAAGAATTTGGTTGTCACTTGAAAAGACTTGCTGGGATAAGCTGGCGGTCTGGATATTTTTTTTGAAACTTTGAAATCTTCTTGAAATTTCTTGATTTTTTAAGTTTTTTCTTAGTCTCACTGATGTTTCATAAGTATTTCGCTTATTGAAACCTGTTATACACTCCGCAGTGTTTTTTTCGGTTTGGTTGAATCTAAAGTTCATCGATTATAGAGTATCATTCAGTGAATCTTCCATTTATTACTTAGAATTTATCGATTTCTATAGAATTAATCTATTTCCAGCTTGGAAGCTAAAAGTTCTTCGAATTCTTGAATGTCGATATTGCCGTCGCCGTTGATATCAGCCTCGTCAATCAGCTCCTGAATGATATTCTCAGGAATGATATGACCTGAACTAAGCCAAATCACCAACTCATCTTTTTCAATAGAGTCACTTTTATCCTTATCAAAATAATAAAAAGCCTTTCTAAGATTTTCTCTGCTAAGTAAAGTTTCTTCTTCCATTGCAATTCTAAGAAACTCAGTATATTCCACTTCTCCACTTCCATCACAGTCCATTTTTTCCATTATTTCAAATGCGATTTTTTTAGCCTGGTCTTTGTCCATCTCCAAACAAAGGACTTCTGTCAATTCATGAAAATTGATAACGCCGTCTTTATTTTTATCTATTTTTGAAAAAACTTGTTCAAGTTTTCTAGTCGCCTCAGAGTATCCGACTTGAGAAATGATGAAAGTCGTGAAGAGTTCTTTCAACTTCCCTGCTTTGTTGATTGTTTTCATTTTAGTTAAAGTCCTGGTAAGTACTTCTGAATCGCATCGATCAGGAGAGTTCCGAGTGATCCAAGGATGTTTCAAGGCTTCTACAGCGGAAGGGCGGGAATTCGGGTTTTTCGTGAGAAGCTTGTTGATTAAATCTTTGCAGTCTTTCGAGACCTCAGCGAAGAACTCATCAGGGAAGGTGTACTTCGCATTGCAGATGTTTTTTTCAGCCTCTTCATCATTAGGGCAGGGAAAGGGTAGACAACTGGACATCATCAAGTAAAGAACGATCCCTGCACTCCAAATATCACATTTTTCATCATAAACTCCCCGAAAGACCTCAGGTGCCATATAGTCAGTAGTCCCTGAAATCCCAGAGAGTTTCTTGTCAGTCTTCTTCGTCGCGACGTTGAAGTCAATGATTTTTAAATTGAATTCCTCGAAACTCGGATTAATCAAAAGAACATTCTCTGGTTTTATGTCACGATGCACAACTCGTCGACTATGCAAGTAACTCAGTCCATTAAGTAACAATTTCATGACCCGTGCAGCGAATTTTTCATTAAAAGTCCCGACAGACTCAAGTTTATCAAACAAATCACCTCCAGGGCAAAATTCCATAACAATGTAATAATCCTGGTCATCTTCAAAGTACTCAAAAACTTTTAAAACATTAGGATGGTCTAAAGTTTTCAAAATTTCTACTTCTAAGAAAACTGAACGAATACGGACTTCTTCTTCTGAAATTCCTGACTTGTGAAGAATTTTCACTGCTCTTGTCTCTCCACTTCGCTTGTGGTCGCAAAGCCAGACCTCGGCAAAGGCTCCTGAACCGATGGGCTTCTCGTGAAGTTCGTAAATTGTGAAGAATGAGTCTTTGTTTTCTTGAACGAATAGACTTGGACTGAACTGAAGGTCGTCTTTTGAGGTTAGAACTGGAGAGTGACCTGGAGTTGATGGAAGGGTTTGAATTGAACCGGAACATAAGGCTCCCATTTATTTGAGGCTCAGATGTAAGGATTTTAATTAAGATGGAACTAAATTAGCTGATTTTCTTTAAGAAATAGGGGTTTAAGAGTGAATTTAGGTGTTTGGAATTGATTTTTAGGAAAATGTTTTTAGGGCTTGGATTTTGGTTGGTTTATGGTTATTTTGGAGTTGAGGGTTTTGGATTGGTGTCTTTTGGATTTTGAACTTCTTGTCTAAAAATGAAAAAACATGGGAAAACTTGGGATAAATTTGAAGAGGCTTTGTATGGTTCTAATAATCAGCTAAGTAACTTCCTTCAATCTTCCTCTGGTCTACGATCCTCCACCTGTTCCATAAAAGAAAATCCTCGCAAGCACCAAAGCCGAAGCTTATCATTCCAAAAAGACTCCTGCAACTTTCTATCCCGTCCAAGAACAGCATCAACAGTACGAAAGGACTTTCAAGTCCTTCCCCAAAAGTCTCTCAAAATCTCTCAAGATGACTTTTCAAATCTATTCAAAGCAAAATGTTACGACTTAGGAATAAGCGAAACAGAAGACCAAGAAAAGCGTTTTTTTAATTACTGTGCTTCAAACCTAAAAGACCGAAAACTAAACTTGACAGGTCTGGGTCTTGGAAGCAACACAGCCAACATTCTAGGAACGATTCTTTCAGAAAACCGAAACTTTTGTTCTTTACTTTTAAGCAAAAATCACTTAAAAGATGAAGGCGCCCTGTCATTAATGAGGTCATTAAAAAGTTCTCTTTGCATTTCACATCTAGACTTATCTTCTAACGATATATCTGAGCGAGGAATGGAAAGTTGCTTAAAAGAACTAGTTTTCAATGAAAGTATATCAAGTTTAGATTTGGCTTCTAAAGGTCAGATTCATAGAAATAGGCTAGGAACTCATGGATGCAAAAGTCTTTCATTACTGCTTAAACAAAGTAAAATCCTGGCGATTCTCAACCTTTCAAGTACAGGAGTCACTTCAGAAGGTCTTGATTTCCTGATTTCAGGTCTTGACCAAAACACTTATTTAACTTCTTTGGATCTTTCAGGAAACTCGCTTGGTGCGAAGGGTGTTGAAAAACTATCAAAAGTCCTTTCAACCACTGAGGTAAAATATTTAAACCTCTCTTTCAACAAGCTTGGAGATGAAGGTGCGGATTATGTCTCAGTCTTTCTCAGTTTCGGGTTTGGACAGTACTGCCCAGTGACCCGCCTGGTTCTTTGCGAGAACTCAATCAGCAGCAAAGGAGCCTCTTTTCTATTCAAATCACTTAAAAACAACTCAATTCTAGAATCTTTAGACCTGTCAAAAAATAACTTGTCAAAAGGTCTTTCTCATGAGTTTCTCGAGTTTTTATACGAAAATGCAAGTTTAAAGCGACTAGTCCTTTCAAGTTGTCTTCTTCACAGACAGAGCCTTGCAGGGATCTCAGAAGGCCTGAGTAGAAACTTCGGATTAGAAGAACTTGACTTTTCAAATAACTTTATTCAAGACTCAGGTTGTGAAGACATCGCTGTCGGTCTGAATAAGAACCAGGTCTTGAAATCACTGATTTTAACAAACAACAAGATCAGAAGTAAAGGAGCCATCACGTTAATCAAATCAATAAATCATCATAAAACTCTTGAAACTCTTTCATTAAAGCAGAACCTCATTCAAGACGACTTCGGCAGGGTGTTAAATGAAATCATTAGGAAAAAAAATACGCTTCTCGCAGTCGATCTTGACTTCAACCCGATAAGTGTGAAGGTCTATCGAGAAATCAAGGAAAAGGCGAGAAATAACTGTAAACTTAAGAAAAAACAAGAAGTTCCTGCATTGAAACAAGCGATAAACAAGATCTACTCTGATAACTCAGTCCTTGAAAATATTCACTTTAAACTCATGAGTTTAAATAAAGAAAAAAACTCGGTTCAAGAAAAAGTCAGTGAAAAAGGCTTCAAGTTAAAACACTTAAAAGAACTCGAACAACAACAAATGATGGAACTTCTTGACGAACAGAACAAATTAAAAAACAAAAAAACTTTATTAGTGGCTGAAATGGACGAGTTAAACAGCTTGATTTACGTAAAAATCACTTAGAAAACCAAAATCACTAACGAAAGAATCATCACAGAACAAGCCTTGAACCTAAAAATCAAAGATATCGAAATTTCTCGCCTTGAAGAAAAAAGTAAAACTCAAAAAGGAAACCTTTTAAAACTCGCCATAGAATCAAAAAAACTCGAAAAATCAAAAATTTCAAAAAAACTGAACAACGAACTCGAAATCGCGACCCACTTCAAAAACAACGAAGAAACCTCGAAGAAGTTCATGATCCAGAAAATCACTGAGCGAAGCCAGGAGATCGAAAAAATTAAATCAAAATTTCGAAGGAAAAACTCGAAATCTTGTCATAAAGTCGAAGAGGTTCAAAGTCAAATTCCAGTCCTGCAAGTGCGAAACTCTCGAAGATGCAAAAGTTTGATTTCAGGTTTATTGTAAATTAGCTAAATGGCCGGCAATTATTTACAACTAATGATTGACTCACTGTCTCTGCCGTCACTTACAAAGGACTGTGTAAAACTTTCAACTTCTTCTGCGGTTTTGATGGTTCAAAGCAAAATACGTTCTTCTCTTATTTCTTTTCCTGATAAAAGACTTAGGTTCAAGTCAAAAACAGGAAATTCTCCTGAATTCTCTCCTCCCAAGCCTGAAACGAAAACAAGACTTGAGATGAAAGAAGAAGCTAGGAAAAAGGCGGAAGAATGCAAAGAATTTACTAAAAAAATCGCATATGAAAGAAGTCTTAGACAAAAAAAGACTCAAGAAAGGGAAAAAGAGTTCAGACTTCGACTTTTTCAGGAAATTGAAGAATTAAAAAAGAATAAAATCGAGAACTTTATGTTTTTTGAAGAAAAAAACAAAAAGAACCTCGAATCGATGAGAAAAAATGAATTCAGAAAACATTTTAATGAAGATCTCGAAGGAGACCTCGTCAGGAAGTCCTTCAAAAAACCACTTTTCAAGCAAATTGAAGAAAATTACAAAAATTCAAGGGTCTTGCCTCAGCTGGAACTTCAAAAAGCTGAACTTGCAAAGAAACATGTCTTGTTTAAGCCACTTGACCCAGAAGAACTTGCAGAGCATTGCAAGAAACACGACGAACTTAAAAAAATCCAAGACTATCGAAGAAAAAAACAAAAAGAGCAGAAAATCAACGAAATGGTCCAGAATGAAAACCATTTTTCTTCAAAGTTCACTGAAGCTGTTCTGGAAAATGACAGAAAGGCCAAAGAAGACCTTGAAAAAAGCAGGGAAGAAAAAATTATAAATGCCCAAAAAAGGCTTCAATATTCAAAGCTGGTAAAAGAAATGTTCATTCCTGAAACAGAAGAAAAAAAAGTTTTGAGTAAAAAAAGTTTAAACTCTTCGAAAAGTGGTGAAAATTTATTTGAGTTAAATTCGAAACTTCATTTAAACGAGGTAAAAAAAGAGGTAAAAACAAGAAAAAGGAAAGAAATGACTCCAGAGCAGGTTAAAATCGTGCCGGACTACATCGCGGAGTTTCGACAGAGAAGGGAAATTAATGAAAAAGACGATAAACAAGTTTTTGATGATATCTTCAACGGGATGAATCAAAGAGAACTCAGTCAAGCGAAGGTCCAAAAAATTATCGAAAAAACTGAATTCATTGAACAACGGGCTAAAAGAAAAGAACTTCGACTGGATGACCTCAAGTTTAAAAGCAAGAAAGGCATTCAAACTGGCGAAGAGGTCAATGAAATGATCATCAATACTATCAGAGCCAAATTGGCTTTGCTGGATAAACTTCAAACAGATAGCTAATGTAATATTCTAAGTTAATCAGTCAAACATGTAAAATCGGTTGAAGTTCAAGGTGAAGTAGCTGTTTAGGTCTAAGTAAGGATTACAATTCAGCTGGCGCTTGTTGTGCAAACTCTTGGATAACACGTTTAAGAGAATTCGGTTCGCTGTCTCAAAATTTTGCTCTAAGTCTTCGAAGACCATCTTACATTCCATACTTTCAAACTCCTCACTTTCATTTTTCTTCATCAATTCAAAAAACCTAACACAAACAACAAAAACAGCATTAACAGCAGCACTCAAAGGACTTTTCTTATGACTTAAAAGACACCTTTCAATAGCTTTTTCAAGATAATCACTATGAAGTGCTCTAAGTTCATCAATACTCTTAACCTTATTCTTCTCATTAAGAAACCAAATCGCCAAAGAATGAAGAACATCCTGCAAAACATATTCTTCAAAGCAACTACTAAAATGAATAAGTTTTTTCTGAAAAAGCATAAATTTTCGATGAGAATGTCCAAAACCCAAAGCATTCCTCGACCTCCACTTCATATTTTTAGCACAAAAGACAGCCCTTTTAATTTGAAGTATCCGGGTGTTAAGCTTCTGATACATCTTAATCGAGTTCTCATCAAAGCAGATGTCCAAAGGTGTTGGAGCAGCGAAACTAATACTTAAAAGTTCAATTGAGTCAATAGGACTTCTACTAGGTTCACATTGTCGAATCTCACAAGTAAAAAAACTAGCCAAGTCTTTATTGCTTGTCGTTTTGAGACATTCTTGAAAACTATTCCTGAGATCATAAGAGTTATTCCTACATGCTGACAAATCAGGAGTTTTATTGATAAACTTCAATAAAGGACGCATGTTTTCAGCGTTTTCAAGTAAAAAGACCTCTCGAATCGCTTTAAAGTATCGATCAAGGTGAAACTTTTCATTGAGAATCTTTAAGATATAAGAGCAAGTATCAGTATGCAGTTGAGTCACCGGCTTCGCGATGGACTCATCTAAGACATGTTTGAAAGAAGTCCAAGATTTAACAATATACGCAGGAGACTCTTCAAAGTTAACACAAGGCTGGTACTTTTCAATCAGGTACTCACTGGGCTTCATGATATCCCCAATGTTAAAGGCTTCAGTCTTCCCAGTCCTTTCACCATATTCAGCCTGGTCTTCACTTCGAAGTCCGAATTCAAAAGCAAGTCTCATCTCTTTCAACTGAACCGGCTGAGGAACGTTCCTGTCCCACCTGATTGAAGAGACCATCAAAGTCTCTTTCGAAGGAGAATGGTTTAAAAAGTGTCCGCATTCCTGAAAAATCTTCGAAATCACCAGTTTTTCTAGGCCCATAAGTAAATCTGAAGCAGGGGGCAGTACATGATCTAAGATATTTTCTTCGATTTTTCTGATAAGCATCATGTTTTTACCCACAGTTAACACCTGATCTTTTATTCCTTTCATGAAACTTGGAACGACTTCTTTGTTTGAAGCACTTCTTAACTTGAATGTCAATTGCCAGGCATCGACGAGTAAAGTGCTTTCTGGGGATTTTTCTATCATAAAGCCTGGGTCTAGACCATTGACAGTGCCTTGAGTGAGCCATCTGGTCAAGTCACTGATGAAAGGGCGAAGGCAGCTTAGAAAAAGTCTCACAAAAATAGAAAAAGAAGAATGGTCTGTCAGTGAATAGTTAAACTGAATCAATGAAAACAAATGGTCAAGTAATGAACAAGTCTTTAACACAGGGTCATTTTCCAGCTTTTCAGTCACTTCTTGCAGTAGTTTCCCTTGCTCGAGCATTGAACATAAACCACTTCGAAGACTGATCAAAGTAATCGACTTGCCTGGGAACTTTTGAAGAGATTCTCGAGAAAATCCTCCTGTTTGCACTGAAAACTCGTCTTGCATACTAAGAATAGTTTTCCGGAATTCAGATAAAATTTCATTGCAGGTAAAGCCTAGATATTGAAAGGCAATGCAAGGATCTTTCCCTAGATCATCAGCTTTCAGCTGAAGGGAGATAAGAAGACTAGAAAGTTGCATGAAAAAAGATAAGAAATTTGAAAGAGAACTTGGAGTAAGATGAGATATTTCAAGTTGCAATAGAGACTGAAATGAATTAGACCTTGAATCAAATTCGAAGAAATTGTTGCTAAGGCCTAAAAGCATTGGAAAAATCTTGTCTATTATTTCGCGCTCTGTAACTCGAGTGTATGGCCAAGGCAGTATAAGTGATTTACTGCCTTGTCGACTTTTTCTACATAATGACTGGTAAAACTGGTCCGCTAATGTGCAAGGGTTATCATAACACCTTCCTTGTTCATCAGGTAAACCTTCTTCAATCTCTTCAGTTTCCGAGTCATCAGGAGAAGGAGCGTCTTGAGGAGTTTGCCTTTCAACAATAACAAATCGTTCTTCCTTTTCCTCAGGAATCTCTTCATCTTCAGAGGACTCCTCCCAGTCTAAAGACGAGGTATCCGAAAGGCTGATTTCTTCCTCATGGCAAATACGAAGCTGGGCTTCATCAGGACTTCCAAAGATAATCTCACTATGCAGAGGAGAAGTCGAAACTAGACTTAAAAGCCAGATTTTCGAGTATTTATATTCAGAACTTGACTTTTCCTCAAACATTTCAATTAACTCTTGCAACCTTTTCGCTTTCGTAATCTGAGAATTAACTCTTAACTTTTGAACAAGACCTGTTAAATGTCTCTTAACTTTAAGTGAATCCGGTTCTTGGAACTGGTGACTGTTGAGGTTATTCAAACAAAAGTCTTTAGCAATTCGAAAGTTTCTACTTTTGACCTACGTCGACAGTACCGAGAGTCCAGTTTCACTTTTAATGAGTTCTTCAACCAGATGTTGAATATTCTGGTTTATCTGTTGTCTGTAGTTGGAAACCATGAAGTATTTCATAATCTCAACATGGACCCTGAGTCACGTTTTTCAGCAAATAGAAAATTTAGGACTCAATCCGAAGAAGAGATGCCGAAAAGACTTCAGTCAATCATGTCATTCAGGCCTGAGTCTTTAACACCCAAGAAAAAGTTCTTGCCGAATACGGCCGCTGTTCGAATTCCTAAAAAACTTGCAAGGAAAAAGTCCTCAGAACTAGCAGCGGAAAGACCTAGAAGTTCAAGTTTCAGTGAAATTTCTCATTCTTTATCGTCAAAAGTTCTTATTTCACATTCTAATCAAGACCCTAGGACTGTTGTTTCCAGAACTTTTAAAAGACAACCTGAAAAAGTCGCTTTTCGACTTGCTGGGGAAAGTGGATTGGATAAAATTGTGAAAAATCAGGAAAAAGAAAGATCTGAAAATACCTGGCTTAGCTCAATGGAAGTTGATCAGTATGCTCCTCTTACTCTGCCTTTTTTTAATCAGAACAACCAAAGTGATGAACGAAAGATGGAAGATGGAAATTTGTTCATTGTGCAGCTACCTGATCTACTACCGGCTCAGGGATTTGGAAAGGTTGGGAAGATGAGGGTTTATAAAAGTGGAAAAATTGAAATGGTTATTGAGGATCAGGTTTTTAATGTTTTTAATGGAGTTCAGAGCACTTTTTATCAGGAAGTTGCTAGGATTGCTGAGGATTTAGTTGTTTTAGGACCTGTTAAATCGCAGCTGGTAGTTGCTCCGAAGGTGTAGGGAGAATAATGAGGTTCAGGATTATTAATTATTGAGTTTATTTTTTATAGATAAACCACCCATGCAAACATCAAAAACCTTACCCTCCAAAATCCCAACCCATTAAAACATCTAAATCCATCATCACACCTAATCCCATCTAATCAAAACGACTCCCTCTAACTCCAACCCTACTTAAAAACCAAAACCGTTGTATCGAAACAAGTTCATAATCCTGTGTAATATTTAAAAATGGGCAGCAATTGTTCATGCATTCACGGAGGTAACCTAGACGAGAAGCAGTTAGTCCACGACAACACAGGACAAGCGATCGACAACAACATGCTTCAAGCAGTGATCCTCTCAAACCGTTCCCTTCAAGAAGCGAATTCATCTTACCTGGAGCTGAAATTAGAACTAAGCGACCTAATCAGTCTTCAGTCTTTATTCCGAGGCTACATCGACCGAAAGCAAGTCCAAAACATAAAATCCTTCCAAAGCCTTCAACCCCTTCACACGTCTCTAGTCTCTCAAAATTCCCTTCCAATGAATCCCCGTCGTTTAATTACCGAAATCCCTCCAAGCCAAGTGCCGGACTACTCCAACACTTCCACATTGAAAGTAATGGCAAAACTCGGCGCATTCAGGTATCCAGCGCCCAAAACTTCATCATTAATCAAGCGAGGAGCAGTCAACATGGAAAACAACGCGATTTACACTGGACAATGGAACAGCGAAAATCAACGACAAGGCCACGGCTCCCAACATTGGAGCGACGGGTCAGTATATGAAGGTGAATGGGAAAATGACAAGGCAAACGGCAAAGGAAGACTCATTCACGCTAATGGAGATGTTTATGAAGGCGACTGGGAAAATGACAGGGCAAATGGCTTCGGAATTTACATTCATAATTATGGAGTCAAGGTCAGAGGTGCCCCTGATGAA
This sequence comes from Stentor roeselii, assembly GCA_006503475.1. NCBI lineage: Eukaryota > Ciliophora > Heterotrichea > Heterotrichida > Stentoridae > Stentor > Stentor roeselii. The sequence continues at coordinate 53,357 of RSEH01000170.1, read as the reverse complement.
GGGTCTATTAGTGGCGCAAGGTATGAAGGGTTCTGGAAAAATGACAAGCAACATGGAGAAGGGACTGAAACTTGGCCTGACGGTGCAAAGTACACTGGAAGATATGAAAATGGACTTAAACATGGAACTGGACGATTTGAATGGGCTGATGGAAGCTGGTATGAAGGGAATTTTGTTCAGAATAATATTCATGGAGATGGCACTTATTTCTGGAGTGACGGAAGGAAGTATATTGGACAGTGGAAAGATAATAAAATGCATGGAAAAGGAACTTTCACTTGGGCTGATGGAAGGAGATATGAAGGAGAGTATCTTGATGATAAAAAACATGGATTCGGAGTATTTACTTGGAAAGATGGAAGAAAGTATGAAGGGTTCTGGAAAGAAGGCAAACAGGATGGAAAGGGAAGTTATACCAGTGCCAATGGAATCACCAAGGAAGGCACTTGGCAGAATGGAAAGAAAGTGCAAACTCTTATAAGTTAATTTAATGCTTTGGAATGAAAATGTTTAACTCGGATAATGCCTTTGAACGACCGGCTGAATGACCCTCTGATAGACCGGAAGACCAGGTCTCTTGAAAGCCTGACCAGTAACTTGACTCGATTATTTCGTTTGGATCTCCTCCACTGGCTTGGCCTAGACGTCGCAGTTCTTCGATTCGTTTTTCTGATTCCATTTTAGTTTAATAGAAGGATTGAGAAGAGGTTGGTTGTTGGATTAAATGTACTTTTGAATGATTAGCTTTTGAAATTTTTAGGTTCGTGGAGGTTTATTAGGAAAATGAAGATGATTCTATTACCTTGGAAGGTTTAAAGTTAAGTTGGAGAATTTCTAGATACTTTGAACTAAAAAATTCCATAACATCTTCAATCTTTCCTTTTAAACCTAATTTCCCGAACTCATATTTATACCTTCCTTTTCCACAAGATACAATTTTACATTTTTTGTAGTTTTCAAAGACATTCACTCCAACTCTCTAAAATCTCATAAACCCTAACACCCTGATCCTATTCCACCCAACCCCAAAACCCTCTCAAGCCATCCTCTCCAAAGAAAAAAAAATGCCCAAGATATCCAAGACTATCATCAAAAGCTTATAATTTAAATGTCATCAGTAAACTTCGAAACCCAATACAAAGATCTTAAAACCGACTACGATGAGTAACTTCCAAATAGATACATATCCCAAACCCACGAACTAATCGAAGAACTCGAGCACTCAGTCCAAGACAAAGACAAAGAAATCGAAAAGCTTCTAAAAAAGCTTTCACAATTAGAAGAAAAATTAGAATCTCTCGAAAAAACCAACTCTTCTCTATTACAAAAATTCACCTTCGAGTCAAATGAAGTCCTTCGACTCACAGTCGAATGCGAAACCTTAAAAAAAAAGCTAAAAGACTACGAGTTACAAAAACGCGATCTGGAAGTCCTAAACGACCAATGGGAACAAACAAGTCGCATCCTGGAGTACTCCAAGCAAGAACTAGAAGAAAGACTCTACACCGCTGAAGAAACTGCCATTTTATTCAAAGAAGAAATCGAGGAACTTTCCTGCAAAAAAGATGAAGAAATGCGAAGACTCACTGACCAACTTAACGAGGTGAAGCAAGAACTCATGATATTAGCTGAAAGACCAGAAAAGCCTGCAAAGAAAGAAATTGTTTTAAATGAAACGATTTCTATTCCTTCAAAGCCTCAGTCGCGGAACCCTTCGAAGCCTGCCTCGAGAAACGCTTCAGTGGGTCATTCGAGGAAGAACTCATCGGAGTCAAATGACTGTTCTCAGTCTGTTAAAGTCGTCATCAGGGTCCGTCCTCCTCTGAAGGCTGAGACCTGGGACAAGGCGAATTTTCACATTCACTCAAACAAGATTTCAATAAAGGAAAACAAACAAAGGGCAGAAGTCAAAACTTTTGACTTTGAAAATATTGTCGTCCCTGATCAGGACGAGGACCAGATGTTTAAACAGGTCAATGATGGGGTACTTGCTGCTTTAAATGGAAAAAATGCTTGTATTTTGGCTTATGGACAGACAGGCTCTGGCAAGACATATACCATGAACTCGATGATTGAGAAGTCAATTGCTACGCTTGCGAATATCAAAGATGTTGATGTTTCTGTTCAGTGTATCGAGGTTTATAATGAACAGGTTCATAATCTTAACCCTTGTCAAAATGCAGGGCAGAGCTTAAGTGAGTCGCCTTGTAAGAATAAGGATAATGCTGATATTTTTGAAGTCAAACTTGGAAGGGTCTGGGCTGATAAGGCACTTGAAACTATCAAAGAGTCGATGATGAGGAGGACTACTAAGTTCACTGATTGTAATGAGAGAAGCTCAAGAAGTCATGCGATTTATACAATTATTTTTTATGGGGATTTCACTTGGAAAATACAGTTTGTCGACCTTGCTGGAAGTGAACGGGTTGGCAAATCGAATGTCAAGGGAGAGACTTTGAAAGAGGCTTTGAATATTAATAAGTCACTTTCTGCACTTCAGGATGTTATTTCGGCTTTGGAAAATAAACAAAAACATGTTCCTTATAGAAACTCACAGCTTACTAAATTACTTCAAAGTACTTTAGGAGGTAGTCAAAGTGTAGTAACAATGATTATCAACTGTAGTCCAAGTAATGAAAGTCTAAGCGAAACAGTATGCACATTGAACCTAGCATCAAGAGTGAAAGCAGTAGATCTAGGTTTTTTTATCCGTAAAAACCTAAAAACCCAAGAAGTTGAAAGAACATTAAACCTTCTCGAAAAAGAAAGAGCTGAAAAAAGTTCCCTGATGAGAACTCTAGACAAACTTCACAGAGACCTGGAGTCCTATCAAATCGCAGTCAAAGACAGGGACAACAAAATAAAAGTTCTCAATGAAAAAATGAAATCCAGAGGAAAAAACTTCTTCGACCCAATCAACCGAGAAGGGAAAAAAAGCTGTGAAGTTAGAGGAAAAGCAAAAGTTGATAAAACTAAGACAAAAAGTAGAAACTTGATTCATTTGAATATCAAGGAAATTGGAAGAGTTGTTAGTCATAGTCCGACTCTCACTTTTCTGAATTCACCGAATATGAATGAAAAACCAACTCGAATACCTGCACCAAGCTTTCTTAATTTAAGAATTGGGAGTAGTATTTAACTAATCATTTTTTTTTTTGGTTTTGGATTTGAACCTTGCTTGGAATGGCCTTTTGGATTTGATGATGGTTCTTTTTGTTTTAGATGTTTTTTTGGTTCGAATAGCTTTTTGGACTCTTCTTGTTGCTTTTCGAGATTTAGACGGTCTTGTTCTTCTTTTTGAGATTTTTCTTGAAGGATTCTTAGGTTTTCAAGATTTTGAAGAAATTCTTGCATCATGCTGTCTTCAATCGCCATCAAATCATTCTCAATCTCTTGCCTTTCTTTTTCTTTTTCCAATTCGTTTTGCCTTATCCAAAATTCAAAATTTTTAGTAAGTTCATCTTCCTTCTCCATCAGTTCAGCTTCAAAATAAATTTTCCTCATTTCCTCTTCCTTATCTCTGATTTTTTCCTCCTCTTCCTTCGCCCTAATTCTCTCCTCCTCTTCCTTCTCCCTGATTTTTTCCTGTTCTTCCTTAACTTCTCTTTCTTTCCGTTCTTCTAAAATTCGATTTTCTCTTGAATCCCTATCAATTCTCATTTTTCCCTCATCTCTATCATGAACATAAGTTTTGCTATAATCTTGAGTGCCAGATTTGACTGTAAATCCAGTTTTCGCATTTAAAATATTCTTCTGCGAAAAAGTAGCGCGATTTCCCTTGATCGGAGGAAGTTTCGCCGGTACTTTCAAGCTATCGACAAGAACTGATCCTGTCTGGTTATTTTTAATTACCGATTTCAACAAACCTATCTCATTATCTTTCGACTCAATCATTTTTCTGTAGTCTTCAACGACTTTTAAGTGTTTTTCTGGAAGATTTTTCAAGTCTTTCAATGGTTTTAGTTCTAAAAGTTCATTTTGCAGACTGCCAATGACTGAGTTTTTCTTTTGAAGTTCATTTTTTAAAGAAAGATTCTCTGTTTTTAATGAATTTGTTTTGTTCATAAGAGACTCGAGTTGAGAGTCTCTTTTTTTGTGAGTCGAGTCATTGGATTCTATGATTTTTTTATAGTTTTCGATTTTCGCTGAAAATTCTTTGAGGGTCTTTGAAAGGCGTTCATTCTCATATGTAAGTTTTACTTTTTCTTCAATCAGGGTGTTAACTCGTGACTGGAGGACTGAAACTGAATCATTTTTATGACTGAGTATTTTTTACTCTTGGATGATTTTTCTTAACTTTTTTATTGTCTCGTCTTTTTCTAGTAATTCAAACCTTAAACTCTGGTTTTCAACTTTTAATGAATTTTCACCCTTGGACCTTATTTTTTATTACTGAGGATAAACTGGATTTTTCACTTCGGAGTTGAAAATCGACTCGAATTGTTCTGAATGTTCGAAAAAATCTGAATTTTTTCTTTGGTAGTCTTTTTGGGTAAGTTCTTCGGAAAATGGAATTTCTTTAAGTGACTTTTCTGGAAGTTCTTTTAGCTCTTTTGAGAAGTCGGAGAATTTTAGAATATTTTCGTGAGTCGCTTGGTTTTTTGATTTGGATTTTTTTTTATCGGGGTCTTTGGAACTGGGCTTTAGTGATTTTTTTTCAATGTCTTGAACTTTTATTGGATGTGGAGAGTTTTCTGAGTTTTGGGATTTTTTTTCTGTTGAATTATTTTCGTTGGATTCTTGAATCATTAGTTTTGATTCTTTGGCTATTTCATGAGAATTTAAAAGATTATCTTCGGTCACTTTATCAGAAATCTCAGTTCTATAATTAAGAAAATCCACCAGCTGATTATCAGTATCGCCACTTCTTCTCCTGATATCCCCTTCAAAAGACTCCTTAAATATTTTACCCTCTCTTCTTTCAAGTCGTTCAACTTCTTCATTTTCCATTCTTTATGCGCTAGGACTTCGAATTCATCTTGAAATCCATATCAAACTATAACTGCCCGAGTTGATTCAGTTATAAATCCATGCGAAATATAAGACTGAAGCCTCTTTACCTTCCGAACGACGACATCCTAGTGCAACCTCCAAGTTTCCTAATGGAATCCGAAGGGTTTACTAAAGAGTCCAGTTCCAAGATTTACTTGACCAACTTGGAAGACTTGAAATCTATTTTAAGAGGAAGGAGACTCAAGTCTTTAACTGCGCATAAAAGAACAACTGAAAATGATGAGATGGAATCAGTCTTGAAACTCTCTGAGTTCAAAGTTCCTCATCGCGTTGGCAGGTCTCCTTTATCAAGAAAATACACATTTCGAAGGTCTTATACTAACTTGAATCATGATGTAAAGTCTAATCAACCTTCTCCTGTTAAACTTGATGAAAACCCGAATTTTGTTATCGCACTTCAATCTTTGGTTAGTAAGGAAAAGGGAAAATCTAAAGATACTGAACAGGAAATGATCAGGTTCACTGAATCCAACAAAGACTACGAAGCGGGTCTGCTAAGCCGAATGAAGAAAATGTCCCAAGACATCGAAGAAACATCCGAATTTCTAACAAACTACAAATTAAAAATAAAACTAGCACAATCCGAGCGTCAGCGAGAGGCAAAACTTTACGAAGAAAAAATGACTGAAATAATGAGCAATGAAACAAACCTAACCCTTTCAATGCATTCCTTCAAAGGGAAGAAAAAGCATCCAGATGTGAGCGAAGAGCGTCAATACTTCATCGTGAAAGAAGCACTTCGAACAGCAAAGCGAGAACTTCACGCTCATCACATCGAAATCATAGAAAAGTCCACCCATGAACTGGAAAATATGAACCTTTTGCTTATTTCTTATCAAACTCATAAAAAAAATTGCCAAAAAGAACTGAAAGACTTGCAAGACTCTCTTATTAACTTTTATTGCATGAACTTGAAAGAAGGAATGGACTTAAGGGAAGATGGAATCAGGTGGACTATCAAGTCTCTTTGGAAAATGAAACAAGCTGTACCTGTATCGGCTTTTCCGAGGTACCTTGATGATGAGTCTTCTCATTTTTTACTGTTTATGGCGGAAAAGGACTTGGAATCAACTTTTTTACAAAAAAGACTTGACCAGCTTAGAGAAGAGATAAAAAAAGATCATATGAACTCCGGGTTCACCAAAAGTCCGAAGGAACTTTTCGATATCGTTCAGGGCAGACTTAGGGATATTAAGAGAAGGACTAAAGCGCTTTCACTTGATAGCAGTGAAATTATCCAGTTTGGAAAGACTGATGAAAATGAAAACTCTGTTTATCGATATGACGAAATCAAACATTTGAAAAATCAACTGAAAAATGATAAAGAGAGTGTTGCCAGCTTAATGATGGAAGAAGTTAAGCGGGTTGTTGGGAATTATAACCCAGAAACTACTAAGAATGTTGGAATTACTCATATAATCAGGTGTCTTGTTGGTGATAAATATAAAGACTTCAGAAAACTTGCTAGGATGAAAACTAGTAAGAAGGATTAATTATAAGTTTAATATGATTTATTATGAAAGAGAGAAAGTTAATATAATTTATTATGAAAGAAAGAAAGTATAATGATAAGTTTAATATGATTTATTATGAAGAGAGAAAGTATCTTAATTTACTTATAAGTATCTTAATTGAATTTTAAATGGAAATTTAGTCATTATTTTCAAGTAGTTATTTAAAATTAAGCATTATAAAATACCTTGAGTAGCTAATGATTATAGTTATTAATTATTCATTCTTCACATAAAACCACATAACAATTATCCTTAATTATTCAAACCTTATACTCTTCCCCATTCTCCAAACTAATAACTCCAGAAATCCTCACATCCTGTTTCATAATCCCAAAAAAGCGATCACCACTTTTAGCCCAAAAATAACTTCCAGGTCCATTCATACAGTCATTGCTCCATTCCCCATCATAAAAATCTCCATTCTTAAAGTCCATTTTTCCACTTCCATGCATTTTTCCCCTAAAAAATTCCCCAACATAAACATTTCCACTTTTAAACCTTTTCATCCCTTTTCCATGCATAAATCCATTAAAAAAATTTCCTTTAAACCATTCATGTTTATTCCAAAGATAAAGTCCATCTCCATGAAAAGTATCATTTTTCCAAAACCCTTCATATTTTTCTCCATTCACCAAAGAAATCCTTCCAAACCCTTCACGAGACTCACCTTCAAGTATTCCAAAATAAAGACTTTTACTGACTTGTCCAGTGATTCCAAGCATTCCAGGTCGACAACTGGGCCGACTACTGAACTCAAAGACCAGTTCTTTTATTTGATTCTGAGTAGAAAAGTTACACTCAACAACCAAAGCCACTTCATGAGAAAAGGTGTTATTGATGAAAGTTTTCACTGACTTTTTGTAGAGTTTTTCGAATTTATTTGAAATGTGCATGCAAGCTACCATCAGGAAATCTCGAAGAGACTTAAAAGTCTCAACAACATTTGAAACTAATTCATAAGGGTCAGGACAGGGCGACTGGACTCGCATTTTGCTTATTTTAAAAAATTGCATTTTAGGAATTTGTTCGAAAATATAAGAAACTAGTTCTTTTCTTCTTGTCTTTTGTGTCTCTCTGAACACCAAGCAATTTACCCAGTTTTTCACTGCTGGAAGCATGCAAATCGAGAAGTCTTCTCCATTAATCAAAGTTTTACAAGCATTTCTATCAACCACCTCTAAAAATCCCCTAACTGCTGAAAGTGAATCGTCCTGTGCGAGCCAAGCGAGTTTTTCAAAAGAAATTTTTATTTCTTCCCAGTTTTTTTCACTTTGGTCTTCTTGAATTTGAAGGAAAAGTTGAGGAAGTCTACTTTGAATGTCTTCCATTTAGATTAATAATTAATTTAAGGACCTTTGCGAATTGATGATTTTTTTAGGACTTGCTTTGGTTTCGGCTTTGACAGGATCACCGTCTTCGTGCTTGATATCGAGTTGCGCCCTGTCAGGGATACTTTGGGACTTGAAAGTTTTGAGTCTGGAAGGACTTTTGCTGAACTGGGACTCGCCATGCGAGTCACTTCGATGCTTGCGTTGAAGTTTGACCTTGGACTCATTACTAAGGAATCTCCACCTGTTGAAAATCGAGGGTATCTCGAATCTGGGGACTCTATTGATTTAAATGAGGAGTCTTCACTTGTCCGGTCTTTTAGGAGCTTCGATTTGGATTCGAAAAGTTGAGCTTGGTTTAGATCTTCTTTGAATTTTAGGTCTTTGCTGTCGTTCCATTCTGTTATGGCTTTTTCTTCTCGGTCTTTTTGTTTTACGACTTCGATTAAGGACTGGTTCTCAATAAAATCTTCAAGTTTTAAAAACCCTCCTCCAACACGAACTGTTTAAAAATTACTGACAATCCCCAGTTGTTCAACCCTTAAAACAACTCTTTTGCTACCAAACAAATAAACTCCAGGTTCCAGTCTAACAAAAGGAACTTCAACGACCTTTTCACTCGAATTAAGAAAATTCGCAAGTTGATTATCAATGAAGTCTCCCCTAACAGGTACATAAACAGGTCTTCCCATTTGAACCTTAGCAATCAAATCTCTTAAAATATTATTTTCCAGATCTTTATCCTTCAAAACCATTAAAATCCTGCTTTGAAGTCTTTGCAACATAAGATACTTTCCTGAAACTTCCACAATATTCCTAATAACCAACGAAAACTCTTTCAACATTTCACTTTCAATTCGATTTGAGACTTCACATAAGTCTTTAATATCTTTAAGTAGTTTAATATTCTGTGAATTTAAAAATGTAAAAGTTCCAGTTTCAACTCCAAAAATTCCATCTTTTCCTCGACTTTGCAAATTAAGAAGTTCTGAGTTGATTTTATTGAGATCGTTTTTTAGTTTTGCATTGTCTTCTGACAGCTGCTTATTACTTTCCATCAACGATCGCTTATCAGCGAAAAGTCCTCGGGTGCCTTCATGATACCTTTTAGAGAGTTTGTCCATTTGTTCTCTAAGAACCTGATAATCTTCCTTGACTTTTTCTGACTGTTCTTTAATGTTGCTCATTCGGTCTTCTAACTCGTTGATGTAAGCCAGTCGCTTTTCACTTTCAAGTAGTCTGGACTTGAAAGCAAGGTTTTCTCGTGTCAAGTAATCGTTTTGACCTTGTAACTCACTGTTGAGTCTTGATAGACGCTCTTGACTTTGGCTTAGTGAAAGATTTTCGTGGTTTAAAGTACTTAGAGACTCTTGGTATTGGCTTAGAACTGAATCGTAACCTTGAACTACCTTGTCGAACTCGGTTTTCTGCATTTTTCCAACGTTTTCTTGGAATTTTGAGTTGGTTTGAAGAGTTGTTACGAGCTCTTGGGTTATTGAATGAGGAATGGCGTTTTTTTCTAATTCTTTTATGCGGGCTTTTAGAGATTTTATCTCGAGTTCTTTGCTGGTTTTGAAATCATTATAAACCTTATCAATATTCTCAAGCCTCAAGTTCTTCTCAGTAAGACTCTTAATTTTCCTATCAAGAACAACAACCTGATTTTCAAGTGCCGTTTTATTAACCAAGAATTCACTACAAGCATTCTTAAAAGAAACCTGCATATTTTCCCTACTTTTCTGTTCTTCTTCAATCTGAAAAACGACCTGTTCATATCTTTCCTTATAAAGTTCAAGTAGTTTAAGTTTTTCATTAACTCCAATAAGCAAACATCTAATATTTTTAACCCTTTCCTGAGTAATTTCCTTATTCTGATAAAGTTCATGTATTTCCATGCTAAGTTCTTCAATCCTCGAATAAGTATGCTGACTTCCTTTATTAACCTCAACAATGATTTCCAAGGCCCGTTCACTGACAGTGCTGAAATTTTCAAAAACAGGACAAAGTTGGCAATGTTTAACTTCCGTATCTTCTTTTTCAATGAAGACCTTGACAGTCCCCAATGATCGAATTGAGTTCTTTCTTTCCAATTGACGAGGTTTTTCTGAGTTGTCATTATCTTCAGGACTTGTCAAGATGAGGACCTGCTCAAGAGACTTATTCGTATGCAAGTCTTGAATCGAGGCGATTGACTCGAACACGACTTGCCCCTTGCTCCAAAGAACGAATTTAAAGTACAAGACAGAGACCATCGGGAAGTTCACCAGCTGCATTGATAAAACGCCCAAGGGCGCTTTGAAAGAAGTCGTCACATGGTTGAAAGTGACTTGCAGGCCAAGTTCTTCGAACTGAAACTCACTCGGAGAAAACTCTGACAGTGAAAGTTTGATTGGAATCAAGGAGTTCATTATAGTATAAACTATGAGTGACCAGCCCTTTCAAAGACGGAAGGATTCTCTTAAAAAACAACTTTTTGAGTACTTTGGATACGACGTACTTCCTCCTTAGAAAAAAATTTATATTGACCAGGCCTTAGGCCAGGTAGAAGATTTTTTAAAGAAAGGTCTTGACTTCCAAGACGTCTTCGAAATTCTGAAAAATTCAATAGAAAAACAAATCTCAACAAAATACCTTCCGTCGAAACTTCCTTATCCTGAAACAAGCAGATCAGTCTCTACTGATAAAGTAAATTCAAGTCGTTACTCTTTAATTGACCCTCGTCGAAAGAAAGAAAGTTGGGAAGATTACAACAAAAGACATCAGGATTTTTATAAAGAAATCGTTAAAGCTTCAGCGAACTTCGAAAAAGCTCAGATAAGTGCTTATCGCAAAAGCCCTGATCTTGAATTTCAAAGTAAAGTTGATGAAGTAAGGGCTGTGGAAGCTGCTAAGTTAAGAGAACTTCAGTCACAGGAAGTCGAGTTTAAGAAGAAAATCAATCAAATCATTGCGGAAAGGGAAAATGCTAATGTTTTGAATAGGCAGGTTCAGGAAAAGAGAAATTATAAAAATCGATTGAAAAATGAAGGGAAACTTTACAGAGATGAACTTGATACTCGAAGTAATTATTTGAAAATTATTGAAAATAGTGAAAGGGAAAGAAGAAGTTTTGAAAGGGATTTGTATGGACAGGCTCTTAATCAACAGATATTGGAAAAGGAAATGGAAAAAAGAAAAATTCGACAAATGGGACAAAGGTTGCCTGGGGGGTATTACAATGAGCCCAGTTACCCGGATACTGAAAGAAGTAGTTCTTCTTCTGTATTACCTAGAGGATCGCCTTTGAAATTTCTGGTACAGTATGGGAATTATTTACCTGGACGAAAGGCGAACAATCTATTATAATCATTAAAGCTATTTAATCATAATTAAATTCTTCTGAACTCTAAAGATGTGAAAATTGTTTGATATGGGAATTATTTACCTCGGCGAAAAAGGAATAATCTATTATAATCATTAAAACTATTTAATCATAATTAAATTCTTCTGAACTCTAAAGATTTGAAAATTATTTGATATGGGAATTATTTGCCTGGGCGAAAAGGGAACAATTTATTATAATCATTAAAACTATTTAATCATAACTAAATTCTTCTGAACTCATCAAGACATGAAAATTATTTGAGTAAGTTTTAAAATTCCCTTCAAAGTACTTCTCAAGCATTTTCCTTAACTTTATAGAAAACTTTTTCATATCAAGTCCGAACTTTGCAGAAACTTCCTGAGTCGTCAAAAGTAATAAATCGAAAAGTTTTCCAATATAAAATTTCGAGCTTTCCAAATGCATGGAATCGTGAATCACATCAAAAGAGTTTCTAAATTCCTTAATTATTTGCTTTAACTGGTATTTTTTTATATCTTCAGATAAAAAGGAGGAGTTTAATTCAGATGTTATTCTTGTTTCAGTAGTTTTCATCAAATTTGAAAAAATTTCTGAAATGTTTTGCTTTGAGATTTGGACTAGTCTGTAAAAAACTTTTAGTTGCAGGTCGAGCTGAGTTGAATCCTGTAATAAAAAGTTTTTCAAGTGCATTAGATTGAAGTGAATAAACATGCAGGAGTTGACGTATAAGCAGAAGCTGCAGATGTTTAATTTATTTAAAATTTTCATTTTCGAGGTGTTTAAGTACATGTGGAACATTTCAGTTACTTTTACAAACTTTTTCCTGATGCTTTTTGAATTTCCTAGAAGTAATTCATAAGCGCGTTCGATTATAGTTAGCAAACATGCAGGTACTTTGATATTTCCTAGTAAATCCAACACTTTCTCATTAAAATTAATTCCAAATTTTAAACAGATCTCAGAAAAGTACCTCGATATTGAAACAACTTCATTTTCTCCAAAAATCATCAAATCTTCTTTTAACTGAATACAAAAACTTGCAGATAGGCTCAACTTTGATGGATTTTCTACATCTTCTATTAATCCTTCTTTCACCAGGAGGTTAGTTGCCCCTAAGACTTGATTTTTCTCTATTTTTTTGAGAAAATCTTTAAAATTTGTATCTTTTTTCAGCTTATCAGAAACCCTGATTTTTTCAATGTGATTAAATTTAGTCCATGATATGAATCTTTGAAGATTTTCTAAGACCTGGTCATCAATTTCTTTTTCAGTTAATAAAACTGAACAATATTCAGAGTTTTCTTCAACTTCAACTCGGAATTTGTGAAGATTTTCTACAATTTCCTGGATTTTTCTGTTAAAAGTTGTTAAATTTATTGGAAAATCTTGACACTTCTGCACGACTTCAATTAAATCATCAGTTTTATAAACCGTGCTTAAAACTGTTGCTGATGAGAAGACTTTTATTTCCTTTTGAGTAACAATTATTACTTTTTTCCAGATTTTTGATAATAAAAAATGAATCCTTGCAAGGATAAATCTTAGTGAATCTGAAAATTTTAACTCAAGACTTGACTCTCGCTTCTTGTTTCTTGATGATAAAAAATATTCGATTGACTTGAAACAGTTTAAAGGGTTTTTGTCTTGTGAGATTCGCAAGGTCATTGAATATAAACAAACGATATCTTTTAGAGAGTCGTAATCGTAATTAGCTGATCTGGACTCCTCGATTGACTTCAAGCAGGATTCAATTAAATCTTCAGTGATTGAAAATTCTGGCTGGGTCATCATTTGGAAGACTTTTGTTTTGTTGGATTCGAAAGTTTTTTTCAGTGATTTGAGATCCATTTATTCCTTAATGATGAAGATGGTTATGAGAATAGATGCTTAAATAAAATATCTTAGAGAGTAGTGATCATTATGATTATCAAAAGAAAGATTTTTCATTTGTACTTTAGATATTTTATAATTTTGGGCAATCAATAATAACTAGTTATTAGATTATTATTTAGAATGAGTTTTGAAAATCGAATAGATCGTTTATAAGTTATTTCAAAGCTTTCTAAGTACTAAATTTCAATGATAATTTTTATATAATGTCTAAATGCAACTTCAATTGAATATTTAAAAACATTAATTTTTTTATGTATATTTTCCCGATTTGTGAATATATTCACTATTTCTCACCTTCACATAACGATAGGTTGACTTGTCACAAATATTTAGGTATAACATATTTATTTTTATAAGGTATATCTAATTATCTATTCCTATTTGAGGAAAACTTCTTCATGAAAGCAAAGTTTTTTAGAATAAGGCATGCTCCGAAAAAAGCCTCATCAGGAAAAAACTTCATTTGAACATCTATTTTCAAAAACTTTCCTTTATTTCCCATTAAAAACACTGAAATGCAAACTTTTTTCTTAGTGTAAACCGGTTGAATAGGGATGATGATCTTGGCGATAGTCTTCACAGATGCTTTTTCCTTTCTAACACATTCGATTTTGATAATTTCTTCGAAGGTCTTTGTAAAGGAGAGCTTTTCTCCATATAAAAATTTTCTTGATTCAGTTGAAAAGCATTTGCATGACTTTTTTTGGTTTCCAACTATTGTGACGATGCAAAGTTCTTCGTTAGGCTGACTCTGTAAAAAGTTCATCAATTCGATTTCATGAAAATTGATTTCAAGGTTTCCTGGAGGTTTGATATCCATTTATAATGATATACACCAGGAGGTTTGAACTATATAAAAAACTATGAATTTAGAATTTGGAGAATGGTTTCGAAAAAATTTATATGTTTGGATAAAAGCTGGATTTATGGAAATTTGTAAATTTTTTAAAATTTCCATCAATACTGACATAAGTTTTTCTTGGAAGTTTTATGTGGATGAAGGAGCCAAATGAAGTTAGATAGAAAGAGCATCTAATAGTGATTATAATTATTAGGAAAAAATAATTCTTATTATACTCTTCAAAGATTTTTTCAGTTATAGAAGCTCAACTTTTGATTAGGTTGTCCCTTCGTACCTCGCTCGCTGCCCATTCCTCAGTCTTTAGCCACCACGTGAGCTAGATCAGTTCAAACAAACATCGAGTTTATATTATAGAATTCTGACCATTCCAAGAAACAAAATTTCAAATCTTCAACTATTTAGTAATTTGAGGCAGATCGAATCTGATTCATTCAGCATCCATTTAAAAACAAAAGAATATGAAAACCAAAAAAAGATAAATACCTTATTACTTATCCATAAATATTCAACCTAGGTCATCCTAGTCCTCTAAATGATTCACCTTCAAATACCTATAGCTAATCAAATTCAAATAACCAATTCAACTTCAAAACATAAATCCTTACTATTAAATCACAAAAGAAACACCTGAACAATAAAGCCATTCTTAAGTCCATAGCTTCCCAGACTAGCTCCATCCTTCAACTCTCTTCCCGCATAAAAAGTGCGAAACCTATCATTCTGAATATTTTTATTGATTTTCCCTTTGAGGTCTTCAACCTTATCAGTAGAGAAGACCTCCACAGTGAAGTCATTGAACTTAGTGGACCTGACAGTTAATTCAATTTTTTCCTTCGTAAAAGACGAAACCAAAGCTCCAGGCTCTCCTTTTCCATAACTAATCGGCGGGTTGACCACAAAAGGAGGCAAGTCATATCGATGGTTCCTGCTATCAAAGCATTGCTGTAACAAACCATTTGGCATTGAAATATTGTTATTTTTCAGCAGAGACTCAGTAGAAGGACTGTCAGGCAAGGTGCAAGCTTGTTTAAGAATAGCCCAAACAGCAGGACTTCCATCAATTCTCGTTTCCCAAAACTCCTGAATTTTCAAATCAATTTCATTCTTAGGCAAGTTGGTATGCCAAGCGACAGTCCTTCTGCAACCCTTCCCAGCAGTTTTGTTTTCTAATTGAAGAATACCGTGAATGTAAAAGGTCAAGTTACCTTGACGGAATTGCCGAATCCTGTCAGAAGAAGTAGCCGAGTTTTGACTAGTACAGCCTGAGCCCATTTATAAATAACACTAAATTTAACATAATTTCATATCAGTCTAATATGGAAAGTGTTAAGCGAAAGGGAAACGGCTAGTGACAGCTTGAGATGAATTTAGTTTAACTTTCCATTGATTTTTGTTGGAAAGAATGGAATAAGATTACTGGATATTGAAAACGTTATAAATGTCGGGTAGCTTCCTCGAAAATATTCATTCTTACTTGGATGAATCACTACCTAATATTTCTGGCTTTCAATTGAATCTTATGGATCAGCAGGAAAGCTACTTGAATCAGTCTTTTGATTCTGAAGAACTGTTTCCTGAACCGCGGGAATTACTCAGTTGTGAACTGTCTGAAAATGACCAGTCTTTAGATGAAAATCATCAGAGGAACGTTCTGGAAGATCAGATAAAGGATTCAGGAGATGTTGATAAAACTGGAAAAATCACTCAGGAAGAACCTTCAGAGGCTAAAGGAATTGAAGTTAAAGCTAAGAGAAAGTTTTTTTTTACTCCTGAGCAAGATAAAACCATTCTAAATTTACACAAAATGTTCGGAGGGAATTGGAAAAAAATTTCCAGTTTTATGGGAGGACTCAGCCCAAACGCTGTGAAAAATCGATATTATAAGAAACTTAGAGATAGGAGTCAGAAAATGAATTCAGATCAGAAGGAAAGCACTCTGAATAATGACCAGACACATGAAAAAAAAGTAGAGATTGACAAAAGGGAGCAACTCGTAAATTTATATCAGAAAATGACTGAAATTGAAAATTATATCAAGAATACTAAACTTCAAATACAGCAACTTGTGAAGAAATCTATGCCTCTGAAAGAGTAGAAGAAAAACTTTAATCTTAATAATCATTCAATTAAATTGTTGAAGTCTAAAAAAATCGGTTTTTTATTAGTAATAATTTTCTTTATAAAGTAATTCTAACAATTATAAAAACTTATTCTTTGACCCTTTTTTCATATCCCATCTTCATACTTTGCTTGACCAAAACATTCATTTCATCAGTTTTCGATACTTTAGAGTCCACCATTTGAATCATAAAGTCTCGATTTTCCCTAACTTTTTTAATAACCTCTATTTTCGAATCAAGACTTTTCCTAATCTTAGCTTTATCCTCATGTCCAAAGTTGATAGGTTCGAATCTTTTAGGATAATATCTCGCCTCTTCATCTAAAAACATGGGAGATTCTTTTCCAGGCGCAAAAGCAGGAAAAGTATCTTTAAAAGGAGGACTATACCCGTACCTAGTAGCGACTTTCAAAGGACTTTCATTACTTTGACTTATCAGAGGTGGCAGTCTGGCTCTTTGAGTCTCATAAAAAACCCTTGAAGGCTGCGCCAAGTTGATATGAGCGAGTTCTTCTTCTTTTAAGTATTTTCTGTTAACCGTAATAATATTCGGCTGAATTTTCCTGCAAAATTCATGAAAACTGACGAAGCCATTCGAGTTTTCGTCTAAAAAGTTAAATAAATCTTTTGCATCTGATGAAGAATGCGTGATTTGATTCGCTTTCAAACCACTCTCCAGGTCTTCAAAGGTCAAAAAACCGTCGTTGTCTCGGTCAAAAGACTTGAAAACAGGCAAAAAGCGGTTCGTGCCTTCAGTGAACATTTTCTGCTCGATTTGAAGAAGAAGGGTTTTTAGGGTGTTGCGCGATTCGCCTGGTGACTGTGAAACTGACCTGAGTGGAGGAATTGCTCGCCTTTTTAGGTGAAGGTGGTCTTGGGCTGAGTTGTTGTCCATGAAAATAAAGTTCACTACTTCTGATATGTCTGTTTGGTTGTCTTTGTTGTAGTCGTAGGATGATAGAAGGGAATCGATTTCTTTCGGTTCTTTTGAATCTGTGTTTTCTTTGATGAAGGTTTGAAGGGAGTCTAGAGAGATTCGATTGTTTTGAGATATTGACTCGAGGGTGGAGTGAAGTGATTCTCGGGTTTTGAATTTTGATTTGAGGTAATGTCGAATCCTGTTCGCTTTATTAAAAATAATTTCCAATTTATTCGGAGCAGCAGTTGATTTTTCATTAACCACAAAACCATTTTGGTTTTTCTCCTTCAATTGAATAGGGCTAACCTCAAACCTTTTCTTAAAAAACTCTTCAATCTGTTCAACTTTAACAACACCATCCTTAGAAATTTCACTAAAAATCTGTTCACGTCTTCGAAGCAGATGATCTGGAAAGTTCAAAGCCTCCAGCATATTCCCAAACTCCAGACAGTTAAGTCCAACATTCTTCTTCTTACACTCAATCAAAAACCTTGCTTTTAAATTGACTGAGTTCGCCTTGACAAAAGTTGCGAACTGATCTTTCAAGGTATCTGAAAAGTACTCTCTTCGATTTTCAGTGACTTTCGATTTTCCAACATTAGCAAAATCAGGAGGATCAACAGTAAGACTGAGTTTAGAAGGAGGAGGTATCGGTGAATAAGAACTTTTCATTTGTTTGTCCCAGGTTTTGTATTTATTGACAGTTTCTTGCAAAGGGTCGAGGAAATGATTGTTAAGTGTTTTGTCAACGTTTATCTTTTTAGGTTCATGGAGAAGTTGGCGAGTTTTAACAGGTGAAAGACTCGAATTTTTTCTATCAGCGTTGCTGGACCCGGTCTGATGAACTCTAGTTTTCCTGAAGGACATATCTGAAGTTTATCTACTAATATCTATTCAATCTTTCTTCCTTTTTTCAGTTCATTTTCTAAGCCTTTTTCAATGTCTTCCAGCAAGAGACTGAACTCTTGAAGGTTGTAAGATTTGTTGTAATTGATTTTCTGACCCACAAATTGCCTACTTAGGATTTACTCACATAAACCAAACAAACGATAGTGATATGATGATTTTGTATCGTCTGTCCTCTGAATATGCCCTTGAGAGTCAAAACTGAGCTGGTCACTTCTGAATGAATTTTCAAGTTTTTCATAAAATTTCTTGTGAAACCCAAGAATCGCTTGTTTTTTACTCACTTGCTCAGCACATAAAAGACTGTCCTTGTAAAGTGATAAAAAGTGTTTCGCTTCGAAGTACTGCTTTTCTGAGAGCATTTTTATAACCTTCACTACTGGGACTACCCCCTGGATTTCTTTTCAACTACTAAAGAGACCTTTCTGAAAACCTGTCAAAAGCAATCATTTCCCGACACCTCCTTATCAACAGTTCGATTTTCCTCAAATTCTTGAAAACTTCTCAATTCCAAGACCCTCATCTCACCCTTTTAAAAAGATTTCCTTACAATCCAATCCTCGTCAACAAGTGAAAAATCAAGACGAGGCTGTCAAGAAGTAGAAAAATCAATTAGAAAAGTGAAAAAATGCAAAACAAAAGAAATTAAAAACTTTTCCCCTAGTTGAGGAAAGAAACTTAGAAGAGAGTTGTGCCATTAATATATCATATATTATGAGCAGCGAAACATCTGGGATTCCCGCAACACCCACCTTAACACCCCACCCACAAACGAAATCCCTTGAAGACCAGTCAATTCTCGACATGTGCGACTGGACAAGTGTGGATTCCGGAAGTGATATATCGAAGTAAACTTCAAATAGCGCTTCAGGTCCTGCAGTCGTATCCGAATTCAGGTCAGTCCAAGTCTCAGTTTTCAAGAAAGCCTCCCGAAAGTGGCTGAACAGCACTTCCCAGAACTTTTATTCGCAGACGAAAAACACAGCTGAGATGCCTAAAGACAAGGTGATGGCAGGTAAAACTCTTCAAGCATTCGAGAATTATTTATCGATCGTATGCATGATGTACTTTGGAGACCCTCATGCCAAGTCGAAACCTGTGACTGAAGTCTTTAGACCTGGTAAACGAGCCAGGTCATGTCAGCTCAACGACCCTCTTTCTATGTTGTTGTCGCCGCTGAGAGCTGAGCATGATTTCGGTAAAGGTTATTCAGAGTCCTGGAGTCCTAAACAAATTGCTGTGTTTGAGAGTACTTTGTGCCAGTTTGGGAAAAATTTTGACATTGTGCAGAAGTTTTTGCAAGGATTGAAGAGCAAGTCGGAAATCACCCGTTTTTACTATTTGTGGAAAAAGACTTCTCATTATAGGGCCTGGAAAGAAGCGGTCAGGGCTCAAAGTGAGAATAGTATGTGACTTATTAGATTTATTTAGTAAAGTTAATAGGGATAATTTAGAAAAGTTAGGTTAGGAGAAGGGTGAGGAGAAGTAGTGGAAGGTGTAGCAAACGGCTGAATGTGTATTTGCCCATTTTGTAGGTTAGGTTAAAGAAGTTGAAGTACTCTGCGCAGTCGTCTACTGCTCCGCTGGTGTACAGGGCTAGGTATCTTGATCTCCCAACCAGATTATGAAAATACCAATACTGATCATCCGTGATCGATTCACATCTATATAAAATATCCGGATCATCAGTATGAGTCCAATTGCCTCCACAAGTCGAATAAGTATAAGTCATATAAATCCAATTATCATGCACAATTCTATCAGAATATTCCGCCAAATAACTGCAATACCCTCCTCCTTTACTTTTAACCCCAGCACAAGTACAAGGTAATTCCTGATAAACATCACCAGTTTCTTTCGATTTATAAGTGCAAGTCTGATCAACATCACATTCAAAAGGGGGCTTTATTTCAACTCCATCTAAATAAACAAGAAGACTGTCACATTTTCCATTGTACATAAAATTGCTTTTACATAACTTCTTATCACTAGTCTTGGAGCCCTGGTCTTTGCTGAACAACAACCGACAAGTTCCGCGGTCACAACCATGGCCGATGGGGCATTCTTCATGAATATTGCAACTATCGCCTTCATCTTTCGTGGGCGTGCAGATGTTTAAATCACAGTAGTACCCAGGAAGACAAGCTTCTGAGTCGTAGCAGTAGTTTCCTTCAGGGACTCCGTAACACGTTGGCTCTGTGCAGATGTTTGATGAGCAGTTGCTTGGATGGGTGCAAGGGTGGCCTGTGGGATGGCCGGTAATGTTCGGAGGGACGCAGTCTTCTGATTCCCAGGAGAAGTTTGGAAGGTAGAGACTTGAAAAATTACATCCACCTACACAGTCCTTGTAATTTAAGAAGACTGAAGGACCTTCTGAGTTGTCAACGTATTCGATGCAATAAGGTCCTTCTGTCTTTTCTTGTTCACAGGTTATTAAAGCGCAGTTTTCGTAGTCTAGAGAAAGTACTGAAAAGAGAAGATTGAGAAGCCACATTGAAATATTAACAAGTGATTAGAATTAGTTTTCTAATTATTTTTTCTGGTTTATACAAAGTTCGTAGTTTTGGTCGTAACTCTCAGAGTACCTGATAAACTCTCTTTTATGTGTCGTTGTGTATTGCAACTGGCAAGGCTTCATTAAAAAACTTGTTTCTTGCAAGGCAAACCTGGATTTTTTTTCATTATTTTTCTTTAAAGTGTTAAAGTCCTTCGCATAGCTCGTGACCCGAGGATAGTCAAAGTCCACCTGTGCAGAAGTGCTAAGTTTAATATTCGGGTTCGTTATTTTCATAAAACTTCCTTTTCCCGTTCCGAAGTCTTCCGAATAAACCGTTTTTTTACGGACTTGCAGTTCTGGCTTGGAGTGATTCATGTAGACAGTGGTCATGACAGGGAACTTCCCAGCGATAGGTTTGGTGAAAGTACTGGAATAAGTTGAAGAGTTTTGATAACTGATCTTCGGTGAAGAGGAACTTTTCTTTATTTTACTCTCAGTTGAAGAAGGGCGAGTTTTATGTGCCTTGTAAACTGAATTGTAACTTGTTTCCAAGTCGACTGCTTGTTGAGGTAAAAAGTTGCTTATTGAGTAAAAAGGTGATGACTGCCCTGATCTCTTTTTAGGATAGTTCAACATGTATGAAGATGCGTACATCGACTTCGGGTATGGGTCGATTGAATGCACTTCTTTTGAGAACTGGTCAATCGGTGAACATTTGCTGCAGAGACACTTTTTGACTGACATTTATTAGATTATTCACTAGAACTAAGTAAAACTCCCAGATGATGAGTCTATTTTTTCCAGATCTCTCAGTGAAAGTCCCATGTCTTCCACTTCCCGAGGCCAGAAAATGTACATCGAGGCGAATATGCAAGAGTAGTGAGTAATGATTCGGATAAATATAAATAAAAAAATATTTGCACTTTTACTTTGACTGTAGTCTGTGCAGTCTGTCATCACTTTTATTTTGTAAACTGAATCCGCTAACATCACACAGTAAGATAAAAGAATCGTCAGGGCAAATAACCAAAGATTTAAAAATCTTGACTTGTTAAACCTGGAAGCTGAATAAATACTCCACTTTTCTACTTCTCTTCTAAGGAACATCGCAAATCCCAGAAGAACTGCTCCATAAAGAATCCCACTACATGAAGAAAAAATCCAAATCCAGCTTTGACAACTGTAATACTGTCCTTTAACCATTAAGACTATTCCAGAACCTAAAAGACCTGCACAAAAAATTAGATTTGAACCAATAAGCGGGATTAAAATTAGTCTGTTTTTGGTTTGACTTTCTGTAATTTTTCCTACTTCCTTTATGAAAAAGTAAGAAATTAATGTAGGAACGACGGTAACACAAGCTTCTTCCAGCATATAAAAGACATTATAATCAAGTCCAATCAACAAGAAATGCAGAGTCATCAATAAAGTTTCAAGAGTTTGCAAGTACAAAATATACATGTACATAGAGCACCAAATTCCATACACTCGAAAACAGGCAAGGATCATATAAGCCTAGATTTACCTTACCGCCAATAGAAACATTCCAAAGCTGAATCCCGCCATAGCTAAAGAAACGTTGCACCAGAGACTTCCCAGCGAGGTATAACAAAGCATAAATAATAAATGTTCTGTCCATTTTACTTCAAATTTCCTCTTTTTGATCGCTTTGCAAGATTCATCTTAAAAATCGATGACTCTGAAGGTACTGAATTAAGAGAAGCAGATAACGTGCCAAGGTTTCTGGTTAAGATGGACCAAAGCCTCAGTTCAGGAAGAGTGAAGATCATTGAGTGAGGTTTATTTAGACAGAAAGTTGGTCAACATCGCATGACCTTCAACATCACTGGACAAGGAAAGGCTCTTGGAAACTCTCAACTTATTCAAGATAAAGCTTATTTTGAAGTAAAAGTAGTGAAACCTGGAAATATCGCTGTTGGAGTCGCTAAGAATAATAAGGAACATTTGCAGGAAGGTGTTGGGCAGGACTCGGATAGCTGGGGAATCTTGTTTTCAGCTGTGGAAGGACCGAGCATGTATAAAGTTAGAAGTGGCACTGTTATTGGATGCTTGTTTGACCAGAGCGACTTCCCTGCTCTTGTGAGTTATGTGAAGGATGATTGTCCTATTGATGGCGCGAAGATTACTGGAATGAAGGGACCTGTGGTCCCTGCCATTAGTTTGGAAAATGGAGCTGAGGTGGAAGTCATTTTTGACTCTCAGTTACTTGAAAATAGTGTCCCTGCTGGGTATAGTCCTATTATTTTCTCGCAGAACTTCATGTTTTGAATAAATATTGAGTGATTAGGAATTAGAATTTAGAAGGCTTTAGATTATATTTCATTTTTTTAGCAGATGAACTCGGTCAAACAGTCTGAAATCATGGAACTGGCTAGAAGGCCGTCCCAGATCCGTAACATAAGCATCCTAGCACATGTCGACCACGGTAAGACTAGTTTGGCTGACAGTCTGATCTCATCAAACAAAATCATCTCTCCAAAACTTGCAGGAAAACTCCGCTACATGGATTCACGACCGGACGAGCAAGAGCGTTGCATAACGATGAAATCATCATCAATCAGCCTGACCTACTCCTTAAACTCCGAAGCTTTCCTAATAAACCTAATCGACAGTCCAGGCCACGTTGATTTTTCGTCAGAAGTGGCTTCAGCGCTTCGAGTATGCGACGGAGGCCTGCTAGTTGTGGACTCAGTGGAAGGTATCTGCCCGCAGACCTACACCGTGATGAAGCAAAGTTGGTCAGAAGGAATAAGGCTCTGCCTGGTGCTTAACAAGATCGATAGACTATTCTTAGAACTGAAAATGAGCCCAGAAGAAGTTTTTAAACATCTGACGAACTTGGTCGTGCAAGCCAATTCTGTGATTTCAAGTCTTTTCGCTGAGACTCGTGGAAGATTCGAGGAAAGTGATGCTGATGAAAATTACTTTTTTATACCGGAAAGGGGAAATGTTATCTTTGCCAGCGCACTTGATCGATGGGCGTTTACTTTAAGGGAATTTGCGGAGATTTATGCGAAAAAAGTCGAGTTTCCACCGAAGTTTCTCTCTTCTGTGCTTTGGGGAGACCACTTTTACAACCCGAAAACGAAAAAAGTGATGAAAAAAGCTTTTAATGAAGAAGTACAGCCGATGTTTGTGCAATATGTGATGAAGCCACTTAAAAGACTTTATGATGTTGTTATGGAGTCTAAATCTGTTGAAAAGGTTTTGGCTCTAGCTAAAAATCTTGAAATTGAACTAACTCCACGTGACTTAACCGCTTTAAACACCAGTCCGCGGGTGACTCTTCAGTCAATAATGAGCGCCTGGATGCCTTTAGAAAAAGCTGTCCTTTCAGCGATTATCCGAAAACTTCCCAGTCCTCTTCAATCTCAAAAGATCCGCATTCCAATGATAGCTCCTTCTTTGTCCTTTAGAAATCCAGAGCTTTTTCAAAACGTGATCGATTTAGACCCGAACTCCTTAATTTCAGGCTTTGTTTCAAAGATGATCCCCGTTGACCCTAAAACTCAAATCATGAAACTTCCTGGAGACTTCCAGTCTCACAGTGACACCCTCGTCGCATTTACAAGAGTTTTTTCAGGAACTCTTTCAATAAACAAGCCAGTTTTCGTAATTGAAAACAAAGGAGATGCCTTTGAATGCGTTGTCGAGTCACTTTACATGCTAATGGGCCAGTACCTGATTCCTATCACAGAAGCTTACCCAGGGAACATCGTGGGCATCGGAGGACTTCAGTCAATAATTTTAAAAACTGCGACAATTTCATCACTTCCAACTTGTTGCAGCTTTTCGCCGATTTGTTCGAAGTCGTCTCCGATAGTTAAAGTTTCAGTTCAGCCCCAAAGACTTTATGACATGCCGAGTCTCATCAATGGACTGAAACTATTGGACAGGTCTGATAGTTCAGTCGATTGTTACATGCAGGATAATGGAGAACATATCATGGTCGCTTGTGGAGAAGTGCACCTTCAAAGATGTATCAAAGACCTGGAAGATACCTTCGCAAAAGTCCCCATCACCACCTCTGAGCCACTTGTTAGCTTTCGTGAGACACTCGCTGGACTTGGAAAGTCAGTATCAGAAAAAACTGCGAATAAAAGATGTGAAATCATTGCTACTGCTTATCCATTACCTGCTGATCTTGTCATATTCTTGGAGAACAACACGGAAAACATGAAGAAAGTCTTCACTGGAAGAAGGTTTCAAAGGGTAGAAGGAAGAAAAGAGTTTATTTCTGCTTTTAGAGAAAAGTTGTTAGAATGTGAACCTTTTTTAAGAGATGTGATTTCTGCTCATTTTTTAGGATTCGGACCGAAAAGATGTGGAAGTAACGTTTTGGTCTATCTTGGGCAACCTGGTGTTCTTGACTGTGAAAACTTGATGGAAGTCTCTGAAGCTGACTGTCCCAGTGAAAACAGCAGCACGAATACCTCGAAACTATCAAATTACGACATCGACATCAAAGAAACCCTTCTAACTGGATTCGACTTAGCAGCCAATGCAGGCCCGATGTGCTCAGAGCCCATGCGAGGAGTTTGTCTCGTCATCCAAGACTTAAAGTGCAACGACAACGAAGAAGTCAAAGACATCTACGGCCCTTTCCAAGGCCAGGTCATTTCAACCTTGCAAGAAGTCACAAAAGCTGCAGTGATGTCCAACTCTCCAAGACTCTCAGAAGGAATGTACGAGTGCACCTTCACCACGACCCAGGACTACATCGGCAAACTCTACGGAGTCATCAGCAAACGAAGAGGAAAAATCGTTGAAGAGTTCCTCACAGACGGCACCGACTTATTCATCTGCAAAGCTTTTCTTCCAGTCATTGAAAGTTTCGGCTTCGCTGAAGAACTTCGAAGGATCACAAGTGGAAGAGTCATTCCACAGCTGGTCTTTTCTCATTGGCAAACTATTCCAGAAGACCCGTTTTACGTCAGAACTTCAGTTGAAGAAATCGAGCAGTTTGGAGACCAGCCACTTTTAGAGAACCTTCCAAAAGTCCTTATCAACAAGATCCGCAAGCGAAAAGGACTGCAAACTGATGAGAAGCTGGTAGTTCACAGTGATAAACAGAGAACTATCACTAAAATGAGATAGGTAATAAATGGAAAGAAAAGCCCCTGAAGATTCTGCTAGTCTTAATCCGGACGCCTCGGACTTCACTCCGAAGACAGTGCCTGAAGAGGTGAAATCGAGTCTTAATACAGAAGCAGCCTCTTTTGAGCCGGTTATTGAAAGTTATGTGACTCAGGCTGTGAACCATGTGAAACAGGTGCAAAAGTTTGAGGGAAGATACGGATTGATTAATTTTGTCAATGGTGAGAATCTTGCTAGCTATGATGCGAATGAAGATACTTGGACCACACATTCAGAGTGGACTGCCAAAAGCAAGGTGCCTGAAGGGAAATATTCCAAGGCGGTGATGACCGGGTCTAGTTCCTTTGTCATCACTGGAGGGTTCAGTGTGACTGCCTTGAAGCATAGTCATCATATTGAGATAAGAAAAGACTTTGGGGACTCTATTAATTCTGTTTCGGTTTATGAGATGAATGAAGCTAGGTATCTTCATAGTTCAGTCTTTTTCAACTCGAGTGTCTTTGTGATTGGAGGACAGAACTCGGCGAAAAATTATCTTAGTCATGTTGAAGCTTTTGAAAATGGAGTCTGGGTGGTCAAGCCACCTTTGTATAAACCGAGAAGTCAAGCGTTGGCATTTTGCAATAACTCTGCTATTTGGGTTGCTGGAGGGTTTTCGGGATCTTGTGAACTGGTTCAAAGTATTGAGAAGTTCAGAAATGGGAACTGGACACTTCTTGAAGTCTCTCAACCAATGCTCGCCGGTATGTTTTCAGTTCCCCGCGACAAGTTCAATTCAAGTTTCCTAATCCTTGGAGGTAGTGACGGGAACAACGTAACCGACCGAGTTCTAATATTCAACACCGAAACATCCACCTTAGAACTCGAGTCTTTCAAGTTGATCCACCCTCGAGCGGGAGCTTCAACATGTTGGTTCGGAAGCAACTTCTGGGTGGTAGGTGGTGGACAGACAATAGGAGAAGTTTGGAACTCCGGCAACGGGAAAGAAACCAGATCAATGCCTTTAACGATTTATTCTCAAATCGAATCCGCCTCATTCATGCGGGCTAGAGATTAATAGTAATGAATTAGAGCCAGGGTATCTTTATCTAACTAAAAACTGTCGAAGTCGACATGGTTCACATCACCTCTTCCTTTCCAATCTTTAAGTTTCCAGTGATTAAAGAGTTCCGGCATGTACTTCTTGGTTTCGTGGAACCACTGGTTATTGTGAATACAAGCGTTCAGACTTTTCAATATCACGTTGCAATGTCGGTGCTCATATCGGTAAGGGTCGTCAATCAACGCAGCTCCAAAAGTATTAATGCACTGAAGGTACATCCTTTCATACTTGGTACAATTTAAGTACATACTCGACATTAATTCTTTTAAATCCTTTGTAGCTGGGTAGCCTGCCGCATTCATAAGTTCTTCTTTCTTTATAATAAAATGAGAGCTTGTGAAGTCCACTACCCACTCCCTCTCATCATAGTACTCTCCCAACAATCTCATTTATCCACTCATGGCTATAAATGGAAGGACTTAGTCAAGACTTTGTTCAAGAAGTATGTGAAATTCTGTCGAAAAGCCTGTCGAATAATAACGAAGAACGCAATTTAAACGAAGCCAGGTATCACAAACTACTTGCAGAAAGACCTGAACAGCTCCTTCTATCTCTTATTTTAGCGTTGAAAGCGGAAAGACTAGAAGTTCGTACTTTGTCTGCGATTTTGTTGAAGAACTTGTTGAAACCTTCAGCTAAGTACTTCGCTGGACTTTCTGAAGTTTATCGACAAGGGGTGAAGACTGAGTTGTTGAATGCTTTAAATGCCCAGTCTGATAGAAAAGTGAAAGAGTTACTTGCTGAAGACATTGGTTTACTTGGAGTCACTATTTTAACTGCTGGAGGCAGCAACGGCCAATGGAATGAACTTTTACCTTACGTTTACCAAATCATTACAAATGGAGGAGAATTACGACTTGCTGGTCTCTACGTCTTAAAGGCCATGTTTCCATACATGTTCGAAGAAATGACTCAAAACCCTGCTGATCTCATGCAACTCTTCAGAGTCTCACTTACAGACCCTTCTTATTTCACTCGACTTGCCTGTCTCTCTTCAATGACCTCGCTTATTTCAGTGGCAGAGACTCAGAAAATAATCATTTTCTCTGAACTTGTCCCAGAAATGCTAAGATCAGTTGACTTCATCATGACAAATCATCAATGTCTTGGAAGTTCAGCCCTGGAAACCATCACAGAGCTAGTTCAAAGTGAACCTAAAATTTTCAAGCAGTCCTTCGCGAACTGCATCGAACTCGCTGCCCACTTCTGCGCAAAAAGTGACCTGGACCCAGGAGTTCGTAGTTTAGTTTTAGAGTTCGCTGTGAGTCTTTCAGAAAGAATGCCAAGACAGATTCAAAAAGAAATAAAATTGGGGACGACCTTGATGCAGCTTATTTTCGCGATGATGGTTCAAATTGACTTGGATGTTGAGGACTTCTGGAAAACTCCAGAAGAAGGGTTTTCTGAAAAGGAAGAAGAAGAAGGAGGGATAAATATTGACTATGCAAAAGTAGGAAGGAAGCTTATTTCAAGGCTTATTGATTCTGTTGGGGATACCTTTTTACTGACTCCTTGTCTACAGTCGATCCATGCGGCGGTCTTCAGCCAAGACGACTGGCGACTGGTCTACGCCGGTTTGATGACGTTGAGTGAAGTGCTTCAGTACATAACAGACGATGCGAAACTTTCAGAAATTTTGCCTTTACTGCAGCCTCATCTTCAGTCGTCTCATTGTAAAATCCGATACGCGTCGTTTCATGTATTAGGCCAGATCTGTGAAGACCATGGTCCTGACTTCCAAAAGACTCATCATGAGACAATAGTTCCGAGGCTTCTTGCAGGTCTTCAAGACCCGATACCCCGAGTTTCAGCTCATTCCTGCGCAGCGATAACAAATTTCATGGAACACCTTGGAAACCCCTTAGGAGGAAGATATGCTGAAGTTTTCATGCCCATGCTTGTCACGAACCTGTCGTCACCTGTGTCGCTTGTAGTTGAAAATACAGTCACCTGCATAGCGTCGATAGCTTCAAGTATCTCTGAAGCCTTCACCCCTTACTACCTTCCACTTCTTCAAGCACTTTTGCCTTTATTTGACAAGTACAATAAAGACGTGTTTAAAATGCTTCTGGGAAAGCTGATAGAATGTGTTACTCTCATGAGTAAAGCAGTTGGAAAACAAGTCTTTCATCCTTATGCTGATAAAATCGTGTCACTTATGAAGTACCTGCAACAGTCTGGCACTTCACAAGAAGAACTCACTGGATACGTTCTAAACGGATGGCAAAGAATTTGTGAACTGCTTCGAGAAGACTTCGCTATTTACCTTGACGCGGTAGTTCCAGAAATACTGAAACTTCTGGCGATGAATGTCGAGATCTCCACCTCTGCCCCTGTTCATTTTGTGGACTTGGCCCTTGCGAGTGAGAACAAGAATAAAAACGTGTCGACTACTGAGACTGAAAATAAAGAACTCGGTCTTCAGGCCTTAGCCACTTTTGTAGAAGAGTTGAAAACTGGGTATGTTAAACATGTTGACAGCACTGTTCTCGTCACTCTGCCGTTACTCGATTTCACTTTAAATGAAAGTGTCAGGTCCTCTGCAGCTGTTCTTCTTTCTTCTCTCATTTCAGTCGTTCGGCCTGTTGAACTTCCGAAAGCGATCAACATGGCCAAGGTGTTCTTAGCTGCTATTTGGAAAGCTGTTGACGATGAGTACACCAACGAAACACTTGTCGATGAACTACAGTCAATCAAAGATATCATCGACTCAATGAAAACACCCTTCCTCAGCCTTGAAGAAGTCAAAACAATCGGCGAAAAATCTTTAAAAATTCTGGAAAATTCTTTAGAAAATCGCATTAAAACCAAAGAAGACTCAGACGACGAACTCGATGAAGGCTTTCAAGAGTTCACTAAAAGAGAAGAAGACAATCTTCACGTTTCCATCTCTGAAGTCTTCGGCGCTCTTTTCAGGACTCACAAATCATCATGTCTAGACATCGTCCACTTTCTCTACACATCAGTCTTTTCCAAGCTTTTAGCTGAAAACACTCGAAAAGAAGATCACAAGTTCGTCATTTTCGTCATTGACGATATTCTTGAATTCATCGGACAAGACCTAGTCGGTGATAAATGGCCCAGCTTTGGAGAGGTCCTGACTCGATTCGCGACTGACCCTCACGACGCTGTTCGACAGGCGGCTGTTTATGGATTAGGAGTTTTTGCAGAGAATACAAAAACTGGTTTTGAGAACTGGTCAGCTGTGATCCTTCAGAAGTTACATGAAGCGATTCAATATCCGAAAGGAAAAAGTGAGAAAACTCACGGGCATGCCCGTGATAATGCAATAGCGGCTATAGGCAAAGTTATTCAATTTCACGCTGGTTTAATTGATGTTAATTTGGTTGTCTCTGCTTGGCTTGGCCTGCTGCCTTTGAGGTTTGACAAGATGGAAAGTAAGAATATGACAGAACTCGTCACGAATCTTGCATTGAACCAGCCTCAGGTGTTATTCGGTGAAAATTATGAAAGACTTGAAAGGGTTGTAAGGCTCTTGTTGGAAGTTGTTGATAGCAAATACGTTAAAGATGACAGTCGCCCTAAAATCGTTGAAGTCTTTGCAAGGCTAAGGGCTGCTGGAGTTCCTCAGTTGCAGGGCGTTTGGGATGGACTGACTGCTGATGAAAGAAATGTGATTAGTCGCTTATTGGGTAATTAAATGGAAAGTCTTTCTAAGAGATTTGAGAAGGCTTTGGATATTTTCAGTGGTTTGGAAGGGAAGAAGAGGAAAAGAGAGGATGATGTGAAGAAAGTTTTTGTTATTGTTCAGGATGGGATCATGCGGAATAGTTTTCAGTTTGAGTTAGGTTTAGGGCAGGTTTTTTTGATTTCTCAGGATTTGGCTGCTGATTTTCAGGTTGATTTAAAAGGACGGTGCTTTATTCAGGTGAAGAAAAATGAAGGAGTTTTGATTCAGAATGTGTTAAACAATGACGAGACTGAAGATCTTAAGGTGAATGGTGAAAAGTTGATAATTCAACCTGGGGATTCCTTTTCATTAAAAAAATTGATCAGATTTTCAGATTTCAAGTCGACCAATGTTTCCTTCGGAGACAAGAAAATGATTTTTGAGTTAAAATAACATCTGAATATTAAATATTACTCCAAAATTATTCTCCTTTACAACACGATTTCTTCTTAGTGCTGTTACCGACACGTATTCCAGTATGATCTCTTTTCAAATCAATTCTTCCATCCAATATTTTCATCATAATCGTTTCAGCACTGCTTGCAAAGACTGCCTCCACCTGACTGCCATTAAGAGCACTAGTCTCAAAGTACCTCAGTCCATGCACCTCTGCAAATTCTTTCGCCTCTTCAGTCTTCACCAGTCGTTTCGCAGCCAAGTCGCTTTTATTCCCAACTAAAACAATACAAACATGAGAAGCTCCCTGTTCCTGGATTTCACTCAACCATCGATAAACATTAAAAAAGCTGTCTTTGTTGCAAATGTCGAACATCAAAATAACCCCGACAGCCCCTCGATAGTAAGACCGGGCAATGCTTCTAAAAGACTCTTGCCCTGCAGTGTCCCAGATCTGCACTTTGATTGAAACTTTGCCGATTTTTATGGTCTTTGCGCCGAATTCGACTCCTATTGTTATGTCGTGGTCTGCTTTAAAACGGTTGTCGATGAATCGCAACATGAAGCACGACTTGCCGACTGAAGAGTCGCCAACTATGATGTATTTAAAGACGTAGTCACAGTTGTCCATTTATGGCTTATTAAACTAGCTAAACGTATATTCCTGCTGTCAGCATACCGAAAAGAGATGCCAGCCCCCAGAGGATACTTATGGAAATCGCGATTAGGACTTCACGAGCTAGCGAACGGTATTGCTTCAAGGTTGTCACTTGGTAGATGAATAGCCATGAGAAGAGGATGAAACCGACAAGAAATAGAGATAGAGTTAACTCCCAGTGAAGAACATCCGGAACAGGAGAGTTGTAAGCTGAGAGTCCTGTAGGGATATTTGCCATTTTTATAATCATTTTTTAGTATAGTTCAAGACTAAAACTTGTACTGAATGCTATAAAGATAAATTTTAAACAATCAAATAACTCGAAATAGTAAAAACTTTACCAATAAAACCTCTTTCCCCATTTTTAATCAATTAAAAAATTTAACCAGAATACATCAAAACCCATCTAAAGTTTCACATAAATTCAAAGAAACCCTAAATTTTCCTGAAATCCTGAAAAAACCTGCTAAAATTTGAGCCATCTTGATAAAACTCTTTTTAAATCAAATTATTATATTAATAAAATGGGTTGTAGCATTACGAAAAACTCTAACAATAAAATCTTTGCGAAACGGTCAAATTTCAAATTGAATCCTCGAACAGTTCCAACAATCAGCAGAAACTCGACTTTAAACGCAGCAGAGCCTTGTTCAAATTCATCGCGAAAGCCGATTGTTTCCTGCTTAAAACTGCGTATAAATGCAGAAACCTGCAAATGTGCTTTTAAATCGCTCGACCTGTCAAAAACACAGCTTCAAGATCAAAGCATGGAGCATTTCGAGTTTTACAACAAGATCCGAGAAGTCTACTCCAAATTATTCTCAGATTTAGAAGATTTTTATAACGCCACTCACATTGTTTGCTCAAAAAAGGCCGAAATTGAAGGTTGTTTAGAAATTATGATGGTTTCGGTGATGATGAACAAGAATATCAAGGTAGAAATCATTCAAGAACTGCCTTTTTTGAAGATCACAGGCACTTTAAATGAAGATACAGAAATTATTATCAAAAGTTGGAAAAGGTTGACTGAGACTTTGAACCAAATGGTTGACTTTGAAAATGAATTTCATGAAAAAGAAAAGAATTTCAAAGAGTTTCAAAGAATGGTCAAGGAATACTCGGGGTTCGTCCTTAAGCCTTATAAACTTATCAAGGCTGATGAATATTTAAAGTCTGCCTTAGAAACGGCTTCAGTTGTTTTAAACACTACTCGCGGTTTACTGGAAAAATCTGAAGAGTTTTTTGCGAAGTTTGGAATGAAAAAAATAGCGAATCAAGTAGAAAAACTTGCAGGTCTTAGTAGTTTATCTGGAGTAAGCATCGTTCACGGTTTAATTTAAGTAAAGTACAATAATCACTTAAAACTAATTAAGATGAGAATTTCTTGTAAAAATTAGTGACTTTTGATATAATTTAATTATTTATATCAGAGATAACTCAAAAGTCTTCACATTTGCATCAGAAACACTAGTCAAGAGCTTCAAGGCAAATCCTAACTGCTCACAGGTCTCTTCAAAGTCCTTTTCATAGTTCGAAAACCTAACACAATGATTAGAAATCACACATTTTCCCCCATTTTCTAAAGATTCTCTAACAGTTGTCAAAAGTGGAAAAATAGCTTTCACCGAATAAACGACATCACTACAAACAATCAACTCAGCTTTATGCTTGTCTCTTCCCCATTCCAAAACATCCGCTTTCGCATGACTGGCATTCAAAATAATATTTTCTTCTATCAAGTCAACTGACTCCTTATTTCCATCAGTAATCAAAACAGGCCCTTCAAATCTTTTACTGATAAAAATTCCGACCAGGCCAGTCCCAGCTCCGAGTTCAAGGACTGAACGAGCTGAAGAGAGATAAGGAGCGATTACCTGGCACAGTTCAGTCGCTGCTGGCCAGAGCGTCAGGTGCATTTGAGAGTCGATTTGCCCTGCGTCTTGCGGTTTTAGTTTAAGCTGCACACCAAGGATGGACTCGTATTCGAAGGAAAATTCCGAGTCGAACAATCCGTCCATTATTATTAAAATTAATGAAGTATTGAGGACTAAGATTTCAAATGAATGTCATTTTTCATTGAAATTCTTGAAAGTTTTAAAGAATTGGAAAAGAAGTTGATGTTTATTTAGAGGTATATTATTTTAAAGATGAGCTTTTCACATAAAGTCGACCTTCATATCTCCAAGTCGAACAGTGGAAGTGAAAGTCCAAAAGACCGAACTGAGTCTCGGAGGACTGAATTCGCAAAACGTTTCGAAACCACTACAAAAACCCAGGAAAATCTGAAAAGAATCAAAGAAACTCTCGCCAAAGCTGGAACTCAGAAAATTGATGCCTCAACGCAAGAACTTCTTTACTATAAAACCCTGATAAACAATCTAGAAGATGAAAAGTAAGGAAAAATCAGGAAAACCCTGCAACAAAAGCTTTCTGAAATGCGTTCAAAATACAAAGAAAACAACTGTAAAGCGATCGACGACAGATTAAACGGCTCTGCCCGTTTTCTCTTCTCTCTGACCCAAGACAAAAAACTAGAAATCGAGTCGATTTTGGGAAGCCAAGACGAGTTTTCATATCTTCTGAGGTCTAACAACTTGGGAGAAGCTTTGTTGCGCTCTTTGAAATTAAATGAAAAGCTTGTCAACCTTGCTTCATCTGGCAAGCCTCATCTTTCGGACTTTATTGAAGCTGATTTTTCTCAATTGTTAAATGAAAGTAACGACTTGGCAAAGCAGGTCTGCAGTCAAAAGAAACAAGTTGGGAAAATATTCAAGAAAATTGATTGTTCTTTGGAAAAATCTAGAAGTTTTTTGAATTCTTTCGATGTTTCGCCTAGTTTTTATTCACAAAAGAATGATTAACAGTTTTAGCTAACCAACACTTCTCTTTCTTTTTTTGGAATTGTTACCCCGCTTAGTTGAAGAAGTTTTTCTAGCTGCTCGTTTCTGAGGATTTGTTTTTTTAGGTTTTCTTCGGTTTGTTTGTTTTTCTTTTCGACGGTTTCTAGTTCGTCCTGCAATAAAAGAATAGTTTCATCTCTTTCATTAAGTCTAACAGTGAGAGCAATCATAATATCCCTCTGCCTAAGCAAGAGTTGTTTATACCTATCAATCTGCACCTTATCATCTTCAATCTGCTGCCTCTCCCTCTCAAGTTCCTTAAGTTTAATTTCATATTCCTGTTTCAGCGCCGACTGTTTTTCCTCAAGAGCCATTAAAAACTGTGGAGTTTCCTCCACCTTCTTCCCTCCAACAATCATCTGAGAATTCATAAGTCTAATCCTTTCCTCCAGTCTTCTTTTTTCCTCCTTTTCACTTAAATACTCTCTAGAGCGCATTTCAAGTGCTTCAATAGCGGCTTCTTTATCCGCTTCAGCCTTTCTGCGTTCTTCTTCAAGTTCATAAACACGACTCATATCTCCAGCCGGATACGAGCCGTCCTCCAAAGCAGTCCTCAATCTTTTCAATTCAACTTCATACTTCCTCAGCAAAGTCTTATGATCAACATCTTCATTAATCCGAGCCACATTTTTAATATTTTTAGCGCGGTTGGCGAATTTCAATGTCGAAAGCGATTCAGAAAACGCGTCAAAAGCTGGAGAAATTGTTGCAACCATTGTCGTTTTACAGTTTCCTCCTAATGAATCTTCTAAAAGTCGAGTGAGTTTCGAGTCTCGGTAAGGAATGTGACTGCGGGTCTTACTGTCAGTGAGGGCAGAGATGACATTTCCCAAAGCGCTTAAAGACTGGTTGATTTTTTTTGACTCTTCAAGTCGTTTGCCGGTGGCGCCGGTGACTCTGACCCTTTCAGACCCGGCGAGGTCGACGATGTTGAGTTTTCCGACACGGACTTCATTGTTGTTTTCCTGACAGTTCATCATCTCGACGACGACGATGAAAACTGCATGACTACGAGAGCTTAAGTCATTCATTTTAGTACTTGCAGTGGCTCTTAAGTTGTGTCCTCTTTCCATTAAAACGAAGATTTCTTCAGGACTTCTTACAGCCCACTCTGAAAGACCTTCCACGAAGACGCCTTTTTTCTTTTCTTCTCTGATTTGAAGTGACACCCTGTCGGATTTAAGAAGGTCTGAAATGACTTCATTGTAGATCTGCACATATGACACCCTTACTAAAAACTTCGAATTTGAAGAGTCTGCGGATTCGATGTGAAGAAAAATCTCTTCTACTGCTCGAGGAATCATTCCTCGCAACGGGTC
This sequence comes from Stentor roeselii, assembly GCA_006503475.1. Taxonomy (NCBI): domain Eukaryota; phylum Ciliophora; class Heterotrichea; order Heterotrichida; family Stentoridae; genus Stentor; species Stentor roeselii. The sequence continues at coordinate 17,779 of RSEH01000170.1, read as the reverse complement.
TGACAAGTCGAAGCGGAATCCTTCCATTGTAAATGTTTTGCCTGTGCCTGTCTGGCCATATGCGAGGAGAGTTGCATTGTAACCTTCTAAAACGCTTAGCACTGCTGACCTGCCGCTGTTTTCATAGACCAGGTCCTGAGAAGAGTCCTGGTCATATACATGGTCAAAGGTGAAAGAATGGTAGTTGGCCAGTGACGGGTTTTCTTTCAGACTTTCTTCTCGTTCATAGTCATTGTCAGCGACGCCCATATACTCTAAAATCGTGATTGACTGCATGTCCTGAACTCTCACAACTGAAAAGAACCCGCAGTCTGAGTCAATCTCACGTTCAACAGGAGGACGAACGCGCACTGCGACTTTGAAGTTTTCAGAAATCGATCCATTATTGAAAGAAGAATTCATTATTAAATGGATTCCACAGAAATCTTCCAAATCCTAGTGAATGCCTCTAAAGCTCTTCGAACTGCGGCAGATGGTGACTTGAATCCGATTTTTCAAGATGACTCTTGTTTAGTGCTTGAAAATGGCGATAGACAATTCGTGATTAGCTGGACAGGCGATGTTTTCATTCAAAGTCGCTGGAAAGGTAAAAAAAGAGGTTTTTCTAAATTAGAAGGAAATGAGGGTGTTAGATGCAAGACCCCAGAGAGGGAGTCAGTGAGTCGTGACCCGAACGCTTATAATAACAAGTGGTTGAGAGGTGCGAAGTCTGAATTGGAAAGAGTTAACTCGCTTGAGTCTCTGCTTTTTCCTTGTAACTCTAAGATTCTTTAATAATTACATATGGAGCCATCTCTTCTTGAGAAAGGACTGACACATTTTCAACCTGATGGATTTGGAGAAAGGACATGCTGGGTCTGTCTTGATTGTGAGTCTGATGAATTTAAACTTATTTCACCTTGTAAGTGCTTAGGCAACTTGAAGTACGCTCATGAGGAATGCATCAAGGTCTGGGTTTTAAGCAGAAATAAGGACTTGGTGGAAAGTGAGTGTGAGAATTGTAAGGAAGGGTTTATAATGAAGTTTTTGCTTGATGTTAGATGTCGGTATAGTCACAAATTGAATGCTTTTGTGCCTTTTATTATTTTTCCTGTGTTGATTATCTTGATGTCTGGTATTTTTATTGTTATTTTTATCTTGCTTGTTAACAAGATTGCTGAAGTGTCTGAAGATGCTGGAGAAATCGCTTATTTAACTTTTTTGCTTTTTATATGTGCAGTTATCATTGTTATCATTGTCACGATTTTTGCAAGGACTATCAGAAAAAGCTTTTGTGTATATGAAATTATTAGCTGGAGTATTGAGCAGGCTTCGAATGATAAGACTATAGATGAAATAAGTGATCCAGAACTCCCCAACATAACTCAAAATCAAGAAGATCTCCAATTAATGATTTTTCCCAAATTTTCCAGACTGAAAGGTAAAACCCTAATCTTACCAAAACTTTCCCCAAATCGTCTTGAGCCAATATTCCAAGAAGGAGAGTTGATCGGTTTCCAAAACCATACCCCGAAGAAAAAATCTTCACAAATATCCATAAACTCCAGTTTCGATATAAACGAGTCTAAAACCTTAAAAACCGATAAAAAAAGTTCAAGAGTGATCCCTTCACCCAAGACGCCCCAATAACTAATTATTTAGTTTGTAAGAGTCTCTCATATAATGGAAACCCGAGTCCAAAAGATCTCAACGCTTCTAAGCATCTTCCAAGCGTCTTTATACGACCACATGATCGCCCTTTCCAAGAACTACCAAAACTCCGAAGTTTACGTCGGCCGAGTCCCTGACAACTTCCTTTCAAACCACATCCAAGAAGCAAGCAAAGAGCAATCAAACGACGAGTCAATCAAAGAATCAGAGCACGACGAAAAAAACTCTGTCTTCGTCCTTCCTGAAGTCGACCTTCACATTCAAAAGCATGGAAAACTCTTGAAATCATCGAAAACCTGCAAAAATGACTTGAATTTTTCATTTGCTCCTTGTCAAGGTGTTAGAAAACCTCCTGTTGAACTTGAAGATATTGAAGTGGAGTATGAAGAAACTGGGCAGATCAAGAAAAATATGTCGAAAAACAAGCCGAAAGTACTGCAAAGACTTGGAAATGTTGAAATTAAACCAGCTAGATTCGCTGTTCCTGTTGAGGAAAGGGAAGAAGTGCAGGGAAGTGTGAAGGCTGCGCCTTCACTTTATGGAGAAGTCATTTCTACGACTTATTCACAGGGTGGGGATGGATTCGCTTTGCATCCAGGAGACCTTGTCACTGTTTTGCAGTTTTTTCATGAGTTTCAATTGGTTGAGTGCAAGTGGCAGGGACTTAAGGGACTCTTTCCACAAGATAAAATTAAGGTACTTGCTAGACCTGCTCATAGTGTTAATTCGTCGATTTCTTCCGTTATTTCTAAACAGTTTTTGCAAACGAAAACTGAAACTTTAGAAAATTCAGAAGTTAGTAAGGGGTCCAAGTTGATGAGTCGATTAATGAGAAAAGCTGTATAATAGGGTAGAAAATTTTAAGAATGTTTTTATTTTATGTTTAATAGTTCAAGGATATTTATTATGAAATATCTACATTAAGATGAAGTTTTTTTAGTAAGATTAATTAATTCACGAAAGTGTGAATTAGAAAAATGGCTTAAATTTTGAAATTTAGTCTTATTCATGAACTAGTTTATTTTATTTTGTTTTAGTCTTATTCTAGATTTTTATTTTTTATTGATAGATTTTTTAATAATATTAAAAATCTTGAATAACCCCCTATAAAACTATCTCGAATTCAAATCATCACTTTGTTTTTTTAGTCTACATAAACCTTACTCAAAAAACAACTCCTTTTCTCTTTGTCGAATCGCGTTTAGATTCTTAGTTAACTCTTGTGAAGACTTATCAGGTTGTTTATAAACTTCAATTTCCGAGTTCTTTAATTTTAAAATGCTCATCAAAGTCGAGTAAACATTTTTCGAAGCTTCCAATTCACTATTCCGATCTTCAATCTCTTCATTCAATTCATTAACTTTTTCCTTAAGTTGTTCAATAATTTTACAATTCTCAACTTTCCCTAAAGACTCAGCCTCAAGAAACGACCTGTTATTCCTTTGAAGTTGATTTTTTAATTCATTAATTTCATTAAAACATTCATTCAAAGTCTGTTGTTTTTCCATGTTATTTTTCTTCAAGTTTTCAATATCTTTTTTATAAGTTTTTTCCATAGACCTCGAAATTCCGACTTCAATTTTCAGGCTTTCGATTTGACTCAAGTATTCAAGAATTTCTTCATCTTTTTTTTCAATTAATTCAATTAAATTAGACTCTGAGTCAACATTTTTGTTCTGAACTTGATACTCAAGGAGAATAATTTTCTGGTTTTTTAACTCGAGCTCGTCTTTCATCTTCTTTTTTTCCTTTTTAAAGCTGGATTCAAAGGTTTTCAATGTTTCGACCTCAGTTTGAAGTTCGTTTATTTTTATCTTAAGTGAAAGATTTTCAGGTTTTTCAGGAGCTGGTTGAATTTCTGGAGAATTTTTTAAAATTTGAAGTTTTTCCAGTAGTTCAGTGTTTTTAATCACCTCGTTTTCCAGATTTTTCCTCCATTTTGCTTCTTTTTCTCGGTACTGGGTAAGAGTTTCTTCATTTTCTTCGAGTTGTTGAGTTAAGGTTTGAAGTTTTAGGTTTAAAATTTCGATTTCATTGTTTTTTGACTTGAGTTCTCGTTTAAGTGATTTGGTTTCTTCTGCATTTGATGATTCTTTAGGAAGTAATTGAATTGGGATGTCGTCTTGCTGAAGTTTTAGTTGTTGAATGGCTTTTAAGCTTTTTTCGTAGTTTTCTTTGTATAAACATGACTGGTCTTCGAGTCTTCTGGTTTTTTCTCGTTCTTTTTGCAGGTTTGAATCAAGTTTTCGGATTTCGTCGTGAAGGGAGCTGACGATTGAACTGCTGGTTTCAGTCAGGTCTTTGATGTACTTTTTTCTTTCTGATGACTGAAAATTTTCTTTGGTTTTTATGTTTTTTTCGAGGTTTTCTTCTTTTTTGGAAGTGTTTTCCTTTGTGGAAAAGTCGGAATTAACAGGCTGGGACTTTTGATGTCTTTTTAAATCTTTTTCTTGAATTGAGGGTTCGAAACCTGCTGATTCTTTCCTCACAATTCCTTTTCTTAAACTTTTCTTCAATTCCACCAGCAACTTACAGAAAATACTTCTAAAAACCAAAGAACTATCGATTTTTTTCCTACAATTTTGATTTTTTTTCCATTCTTTTTTAATCAAATCAACAGCTTTTCTTATTTTCAGAAACCTCCTGCGACAAGCGCTTCCTTTAATAAACATCTGAACCTTGACAGCCTGTTGATAAACAACTTTCGCGTATTCCTCATCTAAACAACTACGAAACGAGTCCTTCATAAAAACCGTATTTTTTCCAACCTGAAAAATAAGTCGATCATTTTCAAACTCTTTTTTTCCAGTTCCTTTCGCAACTTTTTTCAAGATATTTCTGCATTTTTCTCTGATTTCACAAGGCTCTGAGTATAAAATTCCATATTTTCCCAGGAATTCTTTGAAATTTCTTCTAACAGAGTACCCAGCCTTTCGAATTCTGATACATTCAAGTAAACCAGCGCATCTAAGCTGGTTCTGCACGTCTAAAGAGTTGAATTCCATTGGACTTTTACTCGTATTCGGCTTGATACAGCGGATAAATGACGGGTTCGACGCTGAAAGTGTTTTAATCAGTTGGTTCAGCTGATTTTTGAACTGAGAAGCGACAGAAACAGCTGAAATCGCAGAAGTCGCTGATTTTTTCGTGATGATAAAAGAAATCTGTGAAGTCTCTAGAAGACTTTGAAGACTCGGGTTGAGAAAGTCGCGATTTTTATCTAAAAATCCGAGAACGTTGTAAAAAACAGTCCCGGCGTAATGTTCGATTCCGAAAAACTCGTTTTTGAAGACTCCTGGATTTGAAAGCTTCTGACTTGAGACCTTTGAATAAATCGATGATAAAAAAATTTTATCGGAACCTTTAGGTAGCTTTGACTGCTCATCAAGTAAATCGATTAACCCGAATTGTTTTTCAATCAAATCAAGACATTCCTGATTGTCTTCATAATGAATGTGCTTCCAGTCAATCCCTTCCTTTGAGTACTCACTTTGTTCAAGTTTAAACATGTGATGGTTAAAGTGCTGCTGAAGTTTTTCATTCGCGAAGTTGATGCAGAACTGTTCAAAGCTGTTGTCGTCGAAGACTTCAAAGCCGTAGATATCAAGAATTCCGATCATTTTACATTTTTTTCGACTTTCTTTGTAAATATTTTGGTTGATCTTCTGTACAATCCAGTTGAACAAGTCGCTGTAAATAGACTTGGCAGTTGCATCTCGTATGTAAATGCTTTGTTCAGGTTTCTGAGGCATTACAATTTCTTCTTTGTTTGAAGGGTCGATGATGACTCTAGTCAGCAAGACTTTCGCCATTCCTTCGAAGTCAACAGCTAAGAGTTGACAGGCAGTTTTTAAGTCTTCTTCATTTTCAACAACGGCTTTGTCTTCACCAGCAAAGACGAGGTTTCCAAGGTAAAGAACTCCAGTAGTGATTCTTTTAACCCAGTCGATATCTTCATCAGAAAATCCAAGATTTTTCATGCAATTAATAGTTTGCCTGTAGTTTTCTCTGTCATCAACACCTTCAATTTCAAGACACTCTCCTTGAATGAGGTAAAGATACTCGTCCGCTGAAAGGATTTTAAATTTTTTCCGGTCTTGAGTAGAAGCCCCTGCACAGAGCTGGTAAAAAAAATGATAATTTCGCTCGGATTCAGCTTGATACACAATTCTTGATTTTTCTAGAAGGTACACCTGGATCTTTCCGTATTGCAAGGAGTGACTCATGTCGAAGTAAAGTTCGATGAACTTACCAAATCTTGAACTGTTGTTGTTTTTTAAAGTCTTTGCATTTCCGAAGGCTTCTAATAATGGGTTCGAGTCAATGATTTTTAATCGGATGTGCTGTGAGCCTTGGCCTGCAAGGAAGTCGATTAAAATTTTTCCTGCTTCTGTTTTTCCTGAACCACTTTCACCTGAGATGATTATGCTTTGGTTACTTTCGCTTAAACGTTTTAAGGTGTTTTGGGCTACTTTGAACAGGTGAGGAGATGTGGATTGGCTTGTTTTGAATTGAGATTTGAATTTTTCTGAATAGATTTCAAGAGGCTTGTAAGGGTTCACTGAGATTAGGATTGGATCACCGATACTTGTGTAGATGTCTGACTTGCTGTAACGTACTCGGATGTTTGAGAGAAGAGTTCCTTCGTTGAACTCTCCTAGGTCGAGGAGATTGTAGACTCCTTCGAGACAAGAGGGGTGAACGGGAAGAGCATTTTCTTTTTCTACACGATATAAAGAGTCACCAGCCTCATCAAGAGCTTTAACAATATAAGCATCCTCTTCAATTTCAACGATTTGCCCAACAGCCCACGATAGTTCTTCATGCGGATAAATCCAAATCAAGTCATTTAGGACGAACTGCATGCGAAATAAACACTTTTTATGAACTTTACTATTTCATGTAATTAATGGCCTTCAAAAAATATAAAGACCTGCGTAAATTGTTTGAAGCCGATAAATATTTTAATTATCTTAAGTTTCATCTCTATTAATTATAATGGACGTACCGAATTTACTACTTGCAAGCGAAGATGAAGTCTTTGACTTGCTCTGCGTTAAGGAGACTCGAATGAACGCTGAAAGTCCTTCAGCAGTCTTGATGTGCACAGAAACTCTTGAGATTGAGCAAGATATGGACATTTGCAATGAAGTTAGTCAAATTAGTCCAGCTGACAATTCCTTGTCACCTGACTACGCTGGCTTGATTCAGTCTCAAGACCCTATTTATCAGCCATCTTACTCCCAATTAAGGAACCCTCTGAATGGAGTCAGACCATATATGCGGGCAATGCTTCTCGACAACATGCGAATGATTTGTGCACATTTCAGCAGAAGCAGAGAGTGTTTTCATCTCTCAATTAACATAATAGACCGAGTAATCTCCCTAGACCAGGAAATAACAAGAACGAACTTCCAGCTCTACGGAATCGTTGCAGTCTACTTAGCAAATCAAAAGATCGTAAATTCCAACTAGGAAAGTCAAGAATTCAAGCCTCGAAGTCTTCTAGAAACCGCAGACGGTCAATTCAACTTGTCCCAATTCCGTAAAATGATGCTTCGAACCCTTCGTCTTCTTCATTGGAAACTGACCCCAGTGACTCTTTACGACATTCTTTCATTCTGTCTAAAAGAATGGGACTATTTCGCGAACTTGACCTTCCGAACAACAGCCGAGAACAACGCAGCTCAATCTCCAGTGGAAGGACTGAGTCGACCTGAAACCGTCTCTTTCTGGATGCTCACTTTTTTCGACGGCTCTTTTCATTCAGACGAGCGAGCCGTCTTTATTTTCAACGTTTTGGACACGTCAGTTCTCAGCATCGAAGTTCACAAAGGACCTTCGAAGTGGCTCGTCGCAGGACTTTTTTACGTTTTTCTCTCGTTTCTCTTTAGCCAGACATCTTACGGCATGCTCGGATTTAACTCTACTTTGCATCAACTGAACGTGGATGTAAGAAACTCTTTAGAAGAATCGAGTAGTCTGACGATTTCCAGCTTTTTAAGCTCTCGTCTTCAGTTGCCATCTTTAGACGTTCTTCAGTTTCCCATCAGCTTGTTTTCCAAGTTTTTGCATTGTCCGAAGCTGGACCTGACAAGGTTTTACGATGAAGAGAGTCCTTCGAAGCTATGGCGACAGCTTCATAATGGCTCAGCTTTGCAGTGGGTCTTCGACAACGGCCTTTCTAATAACTAAGTAATAAATGAAAACTCGGAGCAAAACTGGAAAGTTGAAGACTCTTGGCAAGACGCCTTGTTACGCCAGTGATGAAAGTCCTGGATCAGCTTTCAAGTCGCCTGACTCGGACTATAATGAACACAAAGGACGGAAAAGGTTCAGAAAAAATGATGACCAGGTTAAAGTTTTGATTCAAGAATTTGACAAGAACCCTTTTTGGACGAAAAAACTTGTTTTGGAACTTTCGAAACAAACTGGTTTAAGTGAGTCTCAGGTTTATAAGTGGAACTGGGATTATAGGAAAAAGATCAGGAAAAGTGAAAAGGCTCCTGTTGATAATCGACTTGCTTGCAAAGAGACTTTAGCTCCTTCGAGGATGGAAGCTGAATTGCAGAAACTTCAGATGGGGTATAAGGGAACTTTAGCTAGTTTGCCTATGGCTACTCCTAGTCGGTTTTTGTATAGTGGTATGTGATTGCATACGTTTTTCAATAATTTTTTAGATTTTTAGAGCTTATCGTGGTTAATTTATTATTTAATTTTGGAAAAGAACTGATTTGGGGTTTAAGAAAAGACCTTAAAAATGACTGGAAGTCATATGGAGATATTGAGTGAATCTGAAAAAAGGTGGAATTTAAATCTCAATTCAAAATTTTTAAAGATTCTTCACCTTTTTTCTCTAAAAGCAGAAATTTCAATGAGACCGTAAAATCATATCGTTTAGAAAGTTTTTAATCCTTCTAGTTATTATAAAGTCTTGCTCATGCCATTCAATACCTGATGGTATAGAGGTAATATGGTATTCGTGTCATCTTTGCATATCTCAGGCAATACAATAGCTCCGTGATTATTTTCCTCAAAAGAGTCCTTTTCATATAAAACACTTGCCAGATTCCTGCTTAATATTTGAAGAACCTCTGAAGATACGAAGTTGAATGTACTTGGACTGGACCTGCCCACGTGGACTTGCTGATGAATGTAAAACTGACTCAGCTGACGAAAGGTGTGTCCACATCCGGGCGCCTGGCACATGTACGGCTTGGCGCCAGTGTGGATATTGTGATGGTCAATCAGGTTTTGCTTGGAGGAGAGGAATCGGCCGCAGATCAAACATCTGAACTTTTTTACTCCAAGATGAACGATTTCAATGTGTCTTTTTAAGTTAAACGAACTGCAGTAGGATTTAGAACATCCAGCGTACTCACATATTAACCTTTTAGTCGTCATTTTTTATCATCCATTAGTTGAGGATTGGTTTTTTCATATTGGATTAAACTATTATATAGAGAAATATTAGCCTCGCTCTATTTGGTTCAAGTTTTTCTTTGCAGGTTTTTCAAGTTGGGATGAAATCGTCTTGGTATTACTTTCATGACTTTTAAATTACCCTTGATGAGAAATTTTTTTTTTTGAAGAAGTTTGGAAGTTATTCGAATTTCAAAGGGTTTGGCTTATTTTTAATGATGAATTATTTTAATTGGGAAATTTCTTGAAATGATGAAGCGACTTGATTCTTGTTTTGATTTGTGACTATAAAAGTGGAAATATAGAACTTATTAATATTCATCTAAGAATGCTTCAAGAAGAATAAACAATTTACAAGTCTATCTAAAGAACTAAGAAAAAGTTTTATTTAGTCTCTTGAGTTATATCAATAGTAACATTCGTACTCTTTTGAAGTTCTCTTCCAGTGTACTTAAACACGTCCGGGAGTTCTCTGGCACGTTCTTCCTTTCCAATGACATCAAACAAATAAACTATTCTAAGTATCGTGAAGATACAGCTAAGCCCACTAAAAGAACAAGAAACAATCAAAAGCTTCGAAGTTCTCATCATCTTTCCAGAGTTCAGTAACTGGATAACCGCTGAGGGCATTGATTCGAACACCGAATGTAAAATCGCTGTATATCTCGTCATGTAAACCAAAGAACTCCTATCAGAACTGAATGATTTCCACATAGAGCAGCATCCAAGAATTATTGAAAAAATGCCGAATTGTTCCCCGAAAGACATTCCAAGTGCGAATAAAGACTGTTGTTTTCCTTGTCGAGATTTAGACTCATTTGCTACTAATTCAATTGAGGTGACTAATAATAAAGTCGGAATCGTTGGAAGAAGCAAGAACAAAATACACAAAATGTAGTAAAGCTGACTGTAAAAAGGCTCTGTAGCGATGTAAAGCATGTCAGTGATGAAGTCTCCCATCCTGAGAACCCCTGCAATAATAAGAATCCACGATGAGCATTTTTTCATGATGTTTCACCAAAATTGAATATAAGTAAAAATAATAATTTTGATAAATGTCAGATAGTCTTCAAGAGACTCTTCAAGAAATAACGAATGTTTATCCAAATCTCAAACAACTGAGTCAAAACGAGTACCAAATTCAATTCACTTTCGAAGCACAAGCCTTTGGAGTCCGAATCCGCTTTTCTCATCCTTTTCCGAAATACCCTCCGATCCTGCTCTTCTCAATGCCAGTTCAACACCCAATAGTAGATGTCTTCGGAACTATCCACTATCCAGAGTACTTCGACTGGAGACCTTCCTTCAACCTTTGCACGATAATCACTAAAATCCATTCAGAACTCTTGAAAATTCCTCCAGTCCTGCACAATGGGACAAAATTTCCTAATCTCGAGTTTTTCGTCAAGTCTTACCCGGGAAGGATCAGCTCTGAGAATGACTTGATTCAAGTCTTGAGAAACTCGCCTGAATATAAAAGTTCAGAAGAGTTTAAAAGGAATTTAATTGAAAAAAATAAAAAACTTGCGAATCTGTTGATTGAGAAGAAGAAGGAATATATGAATAAGTTTGAAAAATTTCAAAAGGAAAGAGAGGACTATCAGAGATATTTGAAGTATTTGGAGGACTTGGAAGATAGGATCAGGAATAATAATGAAGACTTTAGAAATCGAGTCGCTCTTGATGCTTTGAGGAAAATTGAACTTGAAACAACTTCTGATGCTGGAAAGGTTTATTTGAATTTTGTGAATAAAAAATGTAAATTGGATGAATTTGTTGAAAATTATCGAAATGCTGTTAGGAAATTGAAGTTTGTGCAACTTGTTAAGAAAGCGACGAGTCAAAGTTAATATTATGAATAGAGTTAGTTGTAGTAGAGTGTGTTTTATTTGTGATGATGGAAGAGTTTATGGATTAGTTAATGTTTTTATGGATATTCAGCCATGGATATTGATGGAAGAGTTTGTGAATTAGTTAATGTTTTTATAAACATTCACTCATGGATAATTTACACTTTTAGATGAGATACTTATAGAAAAGATTCATTAAATATGAAAATTCGACTTGGATTCAGAAAGAATTTCAAATTTTTAACTCAAATCAACGATTTTGATGAGATTTATCTCACATTTACACAGTTTAAATAATTAAAGTATATAGAATAAGGCAAATATTTAACATTTTAACTATTTATAACCTTTAAACTGGGTAAATTTCACTAAGCTATCCTAAAAAATAATATTTCACTCAAAAACCTATACTTTTCATATATTTAACCAGTTTTCCTAAAGTCACCTCTCTAAAATCCAATAAATCCTAAGAGTAACTCTTCTCTTATCAAAAAAAAATTCGAAATCTAAAAAATGAATCAAAATAAAACCATCACAATAAAAAAATCCAGTCCAAACTCCCTGAAAACCTAAAAAAAATCCCTTAAATAAAAAACCTTCAAAATCCCAAACATCCTCTTAAAAATTCGCTAAATAATCAAAGTTGTCAATATCCAACACTCAATCTAAATTTCATAATAAATGATAGCCACAATACTTATTCTATTCAAAGCAAGGTCCTCGCTAGTCGAGTATCGCTTCGGTACCAACTTCGGGGATCATTTTTGGGACTATTCAGGTAACAACAACCACGGGTCGAATAACCTTGCATCGACAACGTTAATCCCAACAGACCGAGGAGTTTATTTGAACAGCGACTGCAGCAGAGTGCAAACGCCGAACAGTTTAAGCTTACCTTCTCCAGTCACGTTCCTTTCTTGGGTGATGGTCACGGACTCTGAGTGCATTTTGATGTTTCGGTATAAAAATGGAAGCAATCGATACTACTTAGGAAGAAAATTAGCGACTAAGGCAGTTTATATTTATGTTGATTATAGCACTTTTGGAGATGCTGTCGGACCGAATGATAGTTTTCTGGAAGAGGTTTGGACTTTGGCTGTTTTGATTTTTACTGGAACTGAGTTTAAAGCGTATATCAATGGGGCACTGCAAGTGACTCTTACTCATGATTTCATGGTAACTGAAAGTGGGTTTTATACAGGTGTTGGGTGTTATTCCACGAGTGAAACTGGAGTAAAAGGTTATATCTGGAACTACATTATAATGCCAGACACTTCAACATACTCCAACTACATCTCCACATCAGGATCATCAAACTGCTTATTAGGATCAGGAAGTTGCAGCAGTTGTTCAATATCAATAATCGATTCTCTAGGCACAGGTTGTCTATCAACAACAATGGACCCATCAAAAAACTCATACTCAACAACCTGCAGTTCTTCAGTAAGTTGTTCAATAACAACGAAGTACATCTGCAGTTCAACCTCAAAAACTTGTGGCTACGACCGATCATCCAACACCTGCTACGAAAAAGAAGTCTCATCTCCCTACACCTCAACAACAGTCTCATGTTCCTGCGAGATAAACTATTCAAGTACCAACAACCAATGCTGCAACTCTGACTGTAATACCTGCGACATGACTGGTTATTGTCTTACTTGCAAGAGCTCTTATAGTCATGTGTCTTCCGGGGTCTGTTATTGTGACTCGGGGTATTATGGAGTCACTCCTTTGACCAGTTCTAATTCTTGTTGCTTGAAAGGATGCTCTTCATGCACTTCGAGTGACTCATGCACTGGATGTCTTGACTCAAATGCTTTTGTGTCTGGAAGTTCTTGTGTTTGTAGTGAGGGATTTTATACAAGTTCTAATGGTTTCTGCATCTCTTGTAACTCAGGGTGCAAAACTTGCGAAGAGACTGATTTGTGTCAGGCTTGCTGGGATTTGAATATGATGGAAATTGGAAATGTTTGTAGTTGTCGTGATGGATTTTATGCGGATACTTTGAAAACTTGTGCTAGTTGTAATGCTGGCTGTAAAACTTGTAGTGATGGTGATTTATGTTTGACGTGTTATTTGAATATGGTGGAATCCGGAAATAGTTGTAGCTGTGATTTTGGGTTTTATGAGGCTTCGGTTGATTATTGTGTCTCTTGTAACTCGGGATGTAAAACTTGTGATTCTGGAGATTTGTGCTTAAGTTGCTGGCATACTGAAATGACTGAAAATGGGAATGTATGTAGTTGTAATCAAGGATACTATGCTGATACTTCGAAAACATGTGCAGCCTGCAATACTGGTTGCAAGACCTGCTCATCAACTGACCCTTGTCTAACATGCTGGGACTCTAACATGGTTGAATCCCTTAACACATGCAGCTGCCCAAACGGTTTCTATACCTCCGGACTAACATCATGCATAGCCTGCAATTCAGGGTGTAAAACATGTTCCTCAATAGATGGTTGCTCTTCTTGCTGGGACTCCTTAATGACAAAAGATGTTTCAAACACATGCACATGTCCTGACGGTTCCTACTTTTCATCATCTAAAAATTGCGTGAATTGCAATTCAAGATGTAAAACTTGCTCGAATAGTGATTTATGCTTAACTTGCTGGGATTCTAACATGGTTCAAACTAATAACATCTGTTTTTGTAATACTGGGTACTATCTCAGTTCCTCAACAACTTGCCTTGCTTGTAATAACGGCTGTGCTTCATGTTCTGCTACAGACCCCTGCTTGACTTGCTATTCAAATATGGTTGAGGCCGGAGGGACATGCAGTTGTGACTTCGGATATTATGCAGGATCATTAACGACATGTATCAGTTGTAACTTCGGTTGCAAAACATGCTCTTCTGCTGATCTTTGTGAAACTTGCTGGGATTCGAATATGTTAGAGGTCAGCGATGTATGTAGTTGTCAAGATGGAAACTTTTTTTATGATATTTTGAAGACATGCCAACCATGTAATTCCGGTTGCAAAACCTGTTCATCTTCCGATCTCTGTATAAGCTGTTGGGACTCAACAACGATGATCGAATCCAAAAATACATGCATCTGTTTAGATGGTTTCTACAAGAGTTCAGCAACATCCTGTTCAGCCTGCAACCTAGGATGCAAATTTTGTTCATCCACAGACCCCTGCATATCATGTTTCGACAAATCAGCATCCATATCAAATTCCATCTGCCTCTGCCGTTCAGGTTCATATCTTTCCCCTTCAAACATGTGCGAATCATGTGGTCTTCATTGCGACTCTTGCTCCTTCTCATCTCCATGCATTTCCTGCTACAACCCACAAGCGAAAAACACAGGTTTTCAATGTGAGTGCCCAGAAGGTTTTTACACTGACTCAAAAACGCATCTTTGCATAGCCTGTTCAAAGACCTGCATAAAATGTGATGAAAAAGGCTGTTTAGAGTGCATTTCTCGCAACGCCACTGGAAATGGGCAGGATTGTCAATGTGATGAAGGCTTTTGGAGTGATGAAGACCTGACAAGTGATGATTCCTGCCAACCTTGTCATGAAGAGTGCAAGTCTTGTGAAGATCAACGGGTTTGTCTTGCTTGTCTTAGTAAAAACGCTTCACCTAGAAATGACTCGGGTTGTTTTTGTGATGAAGGCTTTTGGAACTCTAGTCAGTTAGTGGCCAGAGACTCTTGTTTTGAATGTGAAAAAACATGTTTGACTTGTAAGGATGGAAAAACTTGTGAAACTTGTAAGGAATCTTATGCTGAAATTAATTCAGATGGAAAATGTCTTGTTTTGTGCTGGAAAAATCTTTCAGAAGGCTGCGTTGAATGTGAGGACTTGTGTGAAAAATGTGATAAAGATCTTTTTTGTTACAACTGCAGTGAAAATGCTGGATTGAAGAATGGAAAATGTGAGTGTTTCAAAGGTTTTCTAATGTCTCAAGGTAAGTGCATTGAAAAGTACTTTTATGCTAATTTGACAGAAAAAAACCAGGACTTGAAGTTAAAGTTTGATGAACCTTTACTGAAATCTCTGAAAGATAAAGACTTGCGACTCATGTTAAACAAAGTAAAGTTCAAGTTTTACCTGAAAAAAATAAGTCTTTCAGAGTACTGGCTGAAGATCTTGGGTTTGTCAGATCTGAACAAGACTTTAAAAGTTGAGTTGAAGATTCTTCAGAAAGATGTTTTTAGTACTAAAAATTCGATGCTATTTAAATACAACCTTTTCACATCCATCAGTCCAGTTGCAGGAACATTTATTCCGCTTTCATCCTCAGTCACGCCTTTAACTCAAACAATAGTCGCTTCTAGTGTCGGAATTGCTTTCTTCGCTAACCCGGCAGGTCTCTGGTCTCTGATCAACACGATCCAGCTGATAACTTACATGCCTTTGAACACAGTGCCTTACTCAAAAACCCTTCGAAAGACTGCGACTTCGATGATGAACTATAATATTATGCCAAATGTGATGAGCTTTATTTCTGACCCTGAAGCAACTTCTTCTCCTCAGAAGGAAGTTAAGGACTTTGGAATAAAAACTTCGGTCATTATGTTGAATGTTGGACCGATTTGGATGATATTTGTTTATTGTTTCTTGACAACTGTTTTTTTTCTAATTTTGTCGAAAATCTTTAGAAATTCTAGAAAGTTTGAAAAATATTCTAAAAAGTATAAGTTTAACCTTTTGATACGGTTTTGGATTGAGTCTTATCTTGAATTGAGTTTGTTTGCTTTTATTCAGGCTAGAGCTGTATGATTTAGATAGGAAATTTTGAATTGGGCTGAAGGGTATTTTTATCTTTGCTTGGCTGCTTTGATTTGTGTAAGAATTAAGTAGTTTTTAGTCGCTTTCACTCCTTTTGCATTGTTTGTGGCAATTAAGTATTCAGAAGAATCTGTTCAGGACGAGGAGTTTATCATTGTTTATTCGTCCTTGTATGATGAATTTTGGAGAAATCGAGGATTTTTACCTTTACTTTATTACCCGATATTCTTTTTGAGAAGACTTGTTTACTCTATAGTGCAAATTTTTTTGAGTGATTTTATGAAATATCAGGCTTATATGAATGTGGCTTTCACTCTATTTGTTTTGGTGTATTTGATGTATTATCAGCCCTTTAAGGCAAAACTTATTCTTGTTTCCCAAATCATTGGAGAAATTTGCATTTTTATAGTATTTTTTGTTTCAAGTTTCTTTATGTACACTGAAAGAAATTATTATGTTGGCATTATTGATAAAATCTGTGTTTATACTATTGTTTGTGCTATTGGAGTACAGTTCATTATCAATATTATTCTAATGATAAAAACACTTAAGGAATTTTGGGATGAACTTATAAAGCAAAAAGCACTAAGGTTTAGAGAGGATGCGCTGAAATTCACAAGTTTATATCAGTTTAATAGTTATCTAAAATAATGTAATTCTTATTAAGAAGTTAATTATAACATAAAAAATATTAGATAAAATAGCTATATTAAGAAGAAAATCAATATTATGCAAATTATGAATATCAACAAAATATTAAGATCATTTTTTATGAATCTCATAAATTCTGTTTTTCTAAATGCAGATTTCTATTTCTTCTGAATGCTAATAATCGATGCATGTTTCTTTCAGGGTAAGTAAAGAAAAAACCCTGCAATTAGCAGCCAATATGATATTATCAGTTTTATTTAGTTAAGACTCACCAGTCAAGCAGCTTTCTGATAAATTTAATAGAAATAACATCTGGTGATTAGATAGAAATGCATCTTGTAGTTGAGCAGGATGAAGGCTGATATATTAGACTTTATGGTTCTGTGATTTGGTTATAAGAAAATTTTACTAAACTAGAATGTGCTCAAGATTTCTTGTATCATTTAAGAAGCTAGTATTTTAAGTAAATGTCAATAATAAGAAAGTTAGAATATCGGTTTGATGCACCTTAATATAAAAATAAATTGTTTTCAAGCTTATTTTCCAAAAGTTATAAGGGTTTTTAGATTGATGTTTGTGATAAGGTAAAACAAAAGATTTTAATGCGAAGTTCAGTCCTTATTCCTAGAATATTTCTAATATCTCAAGGATTGTTTATTAAATTTTTTTATGATAGGATCAATATTTTATATGATCATAAATTTATTGAAGGGGATGATCAAGATTAATTAATATTGCATGGAAGTTGGACGAAATTAACTGTGTTATATTTCCAATCAAAAGCTGGATCGAACAATCTGATATTTTCCATTGATGTTTAAAAATAGTTTCGGTGATAATATCCTACAGAGTGAGACTTTTTAAAATTATAAAAAACTTTAAATGATTGTAGAAATGCAAGTAATTGTTGAAAGAAAATTTATAAGTACTAAACCAATTAATTTTCAGATCATAGAGGTTTTATAGATTCGATATCATGAATTAATTATCAGAATGTCATAAAGTAAATTAGAATAGAGAATTAATGACTTAAATTAAGTATGATTTCAGATAGTTTAATAACTGATTGAAACTATTTCTCAACAACTATAACTATTGATCAAGACTAGAATTATCTGAACTAAAACTATTACTTATCTACCTATCTAATATCCCCATTCCTTGAAAACGCATTCAGGGTAAATATCTTTCCATCTTCGGGCATACTTGCCATCATTTATAGTAGGCTCACCACTTTGAGGATTCTCGTATTTCTTCTGGTTCAAGTCCCAAACGTACACTTTTTTACTAGTACCTGAATATAAATAACAACCGTCTTAGTATCTGTTACATTCTAATGATTTTTACCTTGGTGTCAAATACGACCTTAATTAAAATCACGACCAGCTTTAGTTCACTTACCATCTGATCGTCTCATACCTTCATGTTAGCTACTGCCTTGATATATGATACTACCTTCTTAG